>QVNV01005095.1:0-10369 GCA_014825455.1 Pseudomyrmex pallidus | reverse complement strand
TACTTGGCTAATTGCATTGATTGTCTGTGATTTTTATTTCTACAGAAAAAGATTTCTGTATTTAGATAATTTTTATGTACTTGGCGTATCTTTTTTTCTTTTTTCAATCTTCCATAAATTTTTGTCTCTTAATTCCCATTGCTTAATTACGCAATTGATATATAACGTGAATTCGATAAAAAAAAAAACTATGATTGCGTACGAAGATACTATTTTCAAATACTGGCGCTGTCGAGACGTGATTTCTTTCGTCGACGTTATATTCCGCGGCGCTATTTTATCAACATTTTGCGTTGCCGCGCGCTGTCTTCAGCGTAAAAATACACGCGGTGCATAAATAGTTTCCATTCTCGATCTCTCGCGAGTGTCCTTAAGCTAGATTTCTAAAATCGCAAAAAGAGCCAGAGTGTCATTGTTCAAGATGGTGCAACTAATCGCGCGTGGAGGAAGAAAACCGTTTCGATTTGTAATCGTTACAACAAACAACAATCCGTTGTCTATGTTGTTACTCAACAATTTGACTCGATCGTCAAATCACTCGAATATCGACTCGATTATCAGCTCCAATTGTGTATCGAATTTTGTTGTCATCATCTTCGAGACACGTCGCGGCGTCGTCGATGCAGAACGAAAACGATTATGTTAATGATCGTCTTTACCGATATCGTTTCATTTATAGCGCGGCGATAAAACCGCGAAGAAAGTTGTGGAAATAACTCGCGTCTGTAAACGTCTTCCGGCATTGCGCTTCCAACAACTTAATGGCGCGCGAGTTTATCGTCGCGTTTCGAAAAAAAGAAAAACAAAATATTTATCGTTTAAATGACCCAACTGTAAAAATAAAACTCATTGTCGGCGATTCGGTTACACGTGAACATGTGAATTCAATTAACGCGCTTGACGACAGCGGCGATAATCGCGGGCTTGTGCTCGTAATTTTTATTGTTCGCGTCGTAATGTCGTACGTAATGTTAAACATATATACCGCCGCGAAATATTAAGAAACTCAAGTTACGCAGAATTACATATCATCGAGTGATACACTCGACGCACAGCTCATTGCGAAGCGACATTGCGCAACGAGCGTTGTACGCGCGCGCGTCGGGAGATACTTTACGCAACCTAAAATATCTCTATTATAGCATCGCGCCGCGGAAAAATACGCAACGTATCATAAGCGCTCTCCATAAATCAGCCGTAAATGCATAATATCGTGTTATTTGCGGACAACGAGTCGCCGCGCGAATTGCGAGCGAGTTAAAGAGACGAAAACGAGGAAGTTGAGTCGCTCTTTTTCAGGTCAGGAACGGTTACACGTTTATATACCGCGTCCTTCGCTGTCCTCTCCCTCCCCCTCGTCCTTAGAGAATTCCCTTCGCGCGGGGTCATCCTGGCCATCCCCTTCGCGCAGTTTTCGATTCCGCAGCAACTGGTTTTTGCTCGACCGACGACGACGGATCGTGAACGGAGTTCAGATGCACACGCGCGTGTGTCCTCGCGGATATGTCGGGTTAGCAGTTTCCTGGGAGAGTCGGGCGCGCATATACGCGCGCTTCGTCCTTGAAGTCGTTATACTCCTTTGCATCGCCCGGTTCTTATAAATCGGGACCTCGAGAGTTCACCTCACCCGACACGCCTCTGCGCACCGCAACGTTCGTCAGTCGAGAGATCGACGCGAGAATATATCTGCGCGTCGATCCGCGACTTCAGGGTGAACGCGCGCGTTAGACGAAAAACGAAAACGCCACACACTTCTCGGAAATATTACGAGAAATCGGAGAATATTTTTTTTTTTTTTTTTTTTTTTTTTTTTTTTTTTTTTTTTTTAAGGACGACCGCCCAATCGCGCGATTTCTTGCAGTGAAAGCAATAGAAAGCGGAAGAACGAAGTTGCACGGGATGGGCAAAATGGAGAACGAATGGAGAATGCCGTCCCGAGATTTTTTAATTGACCAGACCGCGCGCGCTCGACACAATGCTCGAAAGAACGCGCGGCTCCGCGCAGAAATGATTAGTATCGGATCATTAGACTCCGGTCAGATAAACGGGATAATTGGGCAATAACCCAGAAACGGCGATCACGAATCCGGCACCACATATGGGTGGATCACGATCGCAACGAAGATCGGCTTTCCGAGATAACTAAAAAAAAAAAAAAAAAAAAAAAAAGAAACAAAAACAAACGCAGAAAAATGCGACGGGACCGCCCATTACGTCGCGCACAACCTCACGTGTGTGCACGTCATAAATAGATTAATGATGAATCAAATCGGTGTGTCGTACGGAAATTCAATTACGTTCGATCGATGTGTAATATACCAACGGAGCAAAAGAGAGAGAGAGAGAAACACGTACGCGTCGTGAAATATTACCGCACGCAGTGTCGCCGTCACTTGGCACATTCATGCCATTCGAAACTTTCATTAATGAGCGACACCTTCACACAAATCACTAACAAGCGTGCGCGCGATCAAAAGAGAGCGAAACTAAATTAACTAAATTTAATTAACGCTGCTACTGATTGAGCGTCACGCTCTTCCAAAATAAATTAACTTCTTATATTTATATTTTTCTTGTATTTAAAATTAATTAATCGGTTTTTGGTTTAATAAGAAATTATTTTTTGCGTCTTCTTCTGCGTATTTAATTTTCTCTTCACTGTTTCTTATTTTTCTTTTATCGTTAGAAAATCGCTTCTATTCCACATAGAAGGATTGCGTTACGACGATTTCTATCCTTTGTACACACATTTCCCGCAATAAATTCTCGAGTCCAGTGTCCGATCGATGTGTGACACACGACGCTGCGTGTACGTGCATCAAAACCTGTTATTCTTTTCCTTCCTCATGTCTGAGATCTGATTTCCTCGCGATGTATGACGGATATCGCGTTACACAGTGCCGTATTCACATTCGCCACGGTTTATGTGCGTCTCGGCCGCGCGCGCCGAATGACTTCTTCTTCGTGCAATATTGTACATCTCGCCGCGGCATTAGAAATTACACGGCACCCCTTAATGACTCCGCTCGGCCACAAACTCTACCAACGACATAATCTCACGTATCTCAGAAGACACACTATACAGTCGCTGTAACAAATAACGCGCGAGATAAGTGACGCGCAACGATTAGAATCTCAGAGCGAGCGTTTCAAACGCTTTCAAGCAGTAAAAATTTCAGCAGTCGTTTTTCGATAATGTATTTTTTATCGTAAAAACTCGTGAGAAAAAAAAATCAATGATACAGATGTAAAATTTGAATTTTTCTCGTAAAAATAAGTTTTTTTAAGTGCAACATGACGTATTTTTGAGAAACTAGTGACTTGAACGGCTACCGGAAAGTCCCGGAAAGAAGAAAATTGTGCCGAGTTTATCGCGAGCGGGTCCATGAAATTCCCGTGCAGGAAAAGAAAGTGCGCCGTAAAATGGCGCGGCGCAGAAGAGATCCTGGGGCTCTGCGAGCGCGCGGAAAATGATCGCCGTTCTCGCATGCAATTAAGCCGCCGACACGACGAAGTGCAAGAAAATAAAATCTCGATTCTCGTTCCGCGTAATTGCGACGTCGTATCAAAGTAAAACTTTGCGTCGCAAAGAAAGAAAAACGGCAAAATGTGTCCGGCGAGATGTGGTTTACGAGCGGGAGAATCGCGCTCTCGTTTTGTCGCAGAAGAGATTTTCACTTCTGACGAGCGCCGATAATAATCTCGAGTCGGCTTTGCAACTTCCACTTCTCAAAACACGCGATCAATTGTTTGCTTTGCATGTGTCCTCAAAAATTAGAGAACTTATATACAGACATTATAATTAAATATTTAATACAATTTCAATCTCAAGATTTTAAGGATGTAAACCTTGAAAGAAACGAATTGTTTCTTCGCATGCTATTACTTCAAGTTATTGTAAATTATTTCAAAGCGCAAAGATTTTATTTCATTCCATCTATGTAGTTATCTTGATATATACGTTCTGGTTTTGCACGAAGAGAAAACTTCTGTTTTGATGCGTTCGAAGAACGCGAAAAATAAAAAGCAGGCAATCGTAAATTCATTCCGTGAAATCTTAATTAGGAGAGACTTCCCATCGTGTCACGATCGCGTTCCCTAATTACAAATTACGCTGGCCGATCTCATCGGCATACGCGACGCGTGCTAACTTCGACATTCAATAATCAAGAAGAAAAAATGACGATAACACAAAAGAGCTTGCCTTTACAGACAGTTTATATATTTTTGTATACGAGAAAGTGCTTCATATCCGACTTTATCTACTGGTGAAATATATCTTCGATATATACGCGCACACGTACACGCACGCACACATACATGTACATACGTAAACACACGCACACACGCACAAGCGCGCATTTCACACACTTTATCACCGCTAGATGGATTCAGACATAACCCGCTGTTGTACTCGTGTATAAATATACCTAGAATGAGCTAGTATACTTACTTTTCAAAAGTAAAAAAAATTTAAAAACTTTAAAAAATACAAAAAAAAAGTTAGATTTAAGTTAGAATGTAAGTCAATTTGAGTGCTTCTATATTAGGACAGCATTCCTTGTTACTTTACCAAATCAATATACAACGCTCAGTATACAACAACTAATTTTGGAAACGTTGGGTATTTTGCGTACCCACATAAAATAAATCAAACATAATTTTAATAGACTGCATATACACATAGAATTTTCAAGAAATTGTGTGTATCGCTTAATATATATTTAAATTTCATCATCTCACGCTCGTGTATAAATATGAGTACGAGAAATAATTCAATCTCTTCACATTCTTTCTTTACCTTTTGGTTAGAAAGTGATAAGTAAAATCTTGTAATCATGTAATAATAAGTTTTTGAATCTTAAGATAAGATTTTACAAATTAATAAGAAAATAAAAACATATCTTTAATATAATCTTCGTGTGTAAACACACGCACACGTTCATATGTATATAACAGAAAATAATAAATATCTTTCCTCGCGGAAACTTCTCATAAACGCAAGACATACGTGTATTATATGTACGTGTGTATTTAAACACATGTGTACACGAAGCGCGCGTGTTACAACTTATCACTACTAGATGGATTAAGACATAAGCCACTGTTTCTCGTGTATGAGATTGTACATACTCGTGTATAAATACATCGAGAACAAGCTATTCCACAAACCAAAAAAAATTTAAAAATTAAAAACAAAAAAAAAATTTAAAAATGCAAAAAATACAAAAAAAAAATAATACAAAGTATATATTCATAATTATAAGATTTTGTAAGTATACGAGATTCAACATTGATATTTTTCGAGAAAGGGGACTTGGTGTCCCCACATAAAATAAATCAAACATAATTGTGATAGACTGCATACAAATACACATAGGAAAGAATTTTCAAGAAATTGTGTGTATCGCTTAATATATATTTAAATTTCCTCATTGCGACGCGTGCTATCTTCTACGTGTCGATTTCACACACGTCCTTACGGGGCTCTCACGGGGTATTGCAACGTATCGAATGAGAGAAAAGTGCCGACGACGATCTATCGCACGATAATATACTTCGATTACCTATTTCATTATTTTTGACACAAAGAAAAAGATTACTCTCTCTCTCTCTTTCTTTCTCTCTAATATTTTACTGTAATCTTAAATACTCTGCGCTAAAATTCAAAGCTTATTCGCTGATCGATAGCCCAAGATCGCGTATGAATCACTGCTCCGCAAAAAGTTTTGAGAAAAATACGTTGCGCGATTTAATGTCGACGAACGTTCCCAACGCTACGTAGGTGTCACGGTGTAAGAAAAGCGTCACTCGCTTCTTGCGAAGCAAAGAAATGCATTCTTGAACAGAACGAAAAATTACATGCGCTTGCTAAAACATCGACATCCTTGCCGACACCACGCAAAGCGCAAAGATACCATCGCAATAGTACAATTCTATAGAAGAAATATATATTGTATTTTACCTCGCACAAAATTCTAGCGCACGTCGTTTTCCGAACACAGAGACGAAAATTACAAAAACAAAACAAAACAAAATAAAAATAACCAAACCTCACGGCGTCTCTCTTTCCCGACAGGTTTTGGCCAGGCGAGAGGAAGACGACGATGGTGGGGCGGGAGAGTCCGGTGTGTTCACCTACTCGTGAGGGTGTGTACCAAGGCGTGTGCGGAGTCCGCGGCAACGAAGAATTCGCTCCGCGCATACACACGAGACAGCGAGAGATACCGGCGCGAAGGAGGCCTATCTATCGCTTGTGCAATAGTGAATGTATAGCGGATGTCAAACCACCGCGCGCGTACGTATCGCACACCCCTGCGACCGGCTCGCCCGACAGCGAGCGTTCGTACGCGCGCGTGTGTGTGTGTGTATACACTTCGTTATGGCGCGCGAGTACTAGCGCAACACGCACATATTTTGTGCCCCGCGGGTTGACAACGATGCGTCCCGACGCGATTCGCATGCGGGAAGTGAAAATTATGCCCTTTCGACGATGCATCGTCGTCGCGCGCCATAACGAAGCGGCTTACAGCAAAGCCGACCGATCAAAACCGATGTCGGTCGTACGTTTCACGCTTCGTAAATTGATTCGTACAAGGACTGGGAAGAAACACAGAGACCGCGGTATCTCTGTTCTTGAATAAGTAAACGCGGTACAAACATCGAGGTCCGATATAAAGATACGTAGCAATAATGTTTGTTGATAAAAAAAAATAAAAAATAAAAAAAAAAAAAACATCTGTAAACTCGTTTCTCCTCATTAGACCGTGATTGCATTGTTATTGCTTTCGTTTATATTGCACAGTCATCTCACGGGTCCGCGCTGAAAGCGCGTTGCTTGAATCGTATCGTTTTTGTAATCGCGCCTTTTGCACAACTCGCGAACGATTTAACGATACTTGCTTCCCGCGCCTTTTGTAATTGCCCCGCGCGCGCGCCCGCCGATATCCTGTTGCGTACGCGGTGCGTCACGTAGGTATACACACCGCGGCGGGGTCGACGAGGAAAGAGATGCCGGAAAAAAAAAATCGGCACAATAAGATAATATTTCACGGGTGCAGATCACGCGCGAACGACCTTGATCGGATTGATCGAATACAATCGGCATGCCGATCTCCGCAGTTGCATGCCTGCGGTGTTATTGTTACCGCGAACAAAACTATTAACGCGCATATAACACAATACCGCGCGCGCGAGCGCGCTTGTATTTACAGATGTTATGTTATTGCAAAAATAAACGCGCGAAATTGTGACACACGATTTTCCGAAGAGATATATACACGTAATGTTTAAATTGGTTACCTTATTTTCTTCGATCGTAATATATTTCTCCCATGACATTTGTGTGTAAAGTAGGTACGTGACGCGCGGATGTGAATTTTTATACACGCGTTTACACGCTCCGATCTTTTATTCTTTACACGTTGCCCTCCGGAAATTTAAGAGCCTGTTAAAGCCACCCTATTTATATGCGCGCGTGATTTACAGTTACGAACGTCGTATTTGCGCACTTTTTAACATATAGGTCATTCCGACCGACAACGATGCGTCCGGTAAACCCTGGACGCGAGCGCACAATAAGCGCGAAACCTACAGTACGGTCTCGGCTCTGTGGTTAATCTCGCGCGAGTTTCAACAACGATCGACGGCCCACGCGCGGGAGTCGCTTATCCCATAGATATAAATCCTAGATACGCGTCTTATTAATATTCATAATGCTCGCTCACCGACTGTGCGATTTTCGCTCCTCGCCGATTAACCCGTTAGCGCCGCTTGAACCCTGACGCTTCAACGACTCGGCCGTGCCGATCTTCGGCCTATCGATCCGAGATGCTCTCGCGGCTCTTTCGCAATAAATCACCGCCCGCGTCTGTGGCGTTCAATAGAACTCGGAGAACGTTCGTGTTGATCTCCGGCATTGATGACTGCGCGATCGCGAGAGCAGAAATGACACATATGAGATATTAACAATTTAATTGCTCGAAACAATAATATACTTCGTATGTGGAATATATTATTTTCTTATACGTCGATACACGTGCTAATGCGTTTCAATTACTATCAATTTAATTTCTCTTTCTCTTGATATAATAATCGAACAATCGCTAAGTTAGAAAATACTCGATACTCGAAGCACTCAAAAACTCTGATTTCATCTTTTAAAATTTCTACACGAATAAAATATGAGTTGCTTAAATTAAAGTCAACGTCACGAGCTGCCACAAAAATAAATTTATTAAAAAATAAGTTCATGATTCAACATCTTTTTTTTTTTTTCGTATAAGGCATTAAACAATCGAGACAAATTTCTCCGGATCTGCTGGATTCGATATCTGGATATAAACTACATACTGACGATTTGTTACATAAAACTGTTTCTCTCCGAGTCTCTCTTCCTCATTGCTGCACGCCCACGTTTTAACAGCCGTCATTTAGCAAAACCATTTCCCTCCTGTTATATGCACGAAGAAAAAAAAGTCGAGCGTGCGCACGATCGATCGCCATCCCATCGTGTTCGATTCCGGAGACTACGTCGTCGATACACACACGCCAATCGATCTTCGCGTGCGAGCCGCGCCTGAGCGATGAAGTCGTCGATCCCGGACGGTTTTCTGTCGTCGCGCCGCGCGCTCGACACGGTTCCGCGAATCGGTTTAATCCATCAAGTCCGGATACCTCGTGAATCCTCGAGTCGCCTCGTAATTATCAGAACTATATACGAGAGACGGACTCGTGAATATCTTACGACCGTGAGCTTGCGCCAGGTCCATCGGCCCCCGCGGGCGTCCACGCGCGTTTCTCGCTCTGTAATTACGCCGCGCCTCTTTGTTCTATCCTTTTTTTTATTCACGCTTCTAACTCAATCGTTGACGTATCGATATGTCAGCCGTGGTCCGAAAGATTTATCTTCCAAAATCTGTCTTCGCGCGTTTCGTTCGTTCAGGAAACAATATATACACCGGAGCCGCGAAGTGTCGAACAATTTAAATATATATTATCTCTAATGTGTTCGTATACCTTTAAGATTTATACACACTTGAATCACCTATTAGCCAGCCGGATTCTCGAAAATCTCCTTTACGTGCGAGTGCATAACCGGATTTTAAGACGCGAAACAAAATTTGCATAAATCGCGCGGTCGTAAAGGGAGTTTGGATTGCGCCGTAACGAGAAATTTACTACTGTTATTACTATAATATACACCGCGGCCGCGCACAAAAGATTCTCTTATAAGAAAGATCCGAGCGATTGTGTCCGTCGCGGATTATGTAAAAGAAAAAAAAAAAATTCTTGGGAATCGCGCGAGGGGCGCAGCTCCTCCGACGGAAAGGAGCGCGCGGGGAGAGGGATATCATTTTTCTCTCGTTTACAACGTAGCATTGCGGAGTCCGCGCAATACTACGGACAACCGCATTATAATGCCGGATTACGAAAGTGGCGTTACGAGGTGCGTAACTCTGACCCTCGTGCGTATATATACCTCGCGCAATCATCGTATAATAATGAGACCGCGGCGAGTGAGTAAGTTTCCGGTCGTCTCCGTCTATATAATTCAAGCTTCTTTCCTATTAAATGAGAGACACGTTGTTCACAGATATGTATATCACGCAATCTCAGAAAATTGATTCGCATCGGGCGTGTATATGTGCATAAAATAACGCGCGACGCGAGCGATTGTGGAAAATGCAGTTTCGTCGATTTTGCGCTCTGGAAAAAAAAAATACGCGTCTCTCGTAACAAACCGCGTCACGACTCCGTTTTTTGTTACGAGACGCGCGAGCAGGATTCGTTTTACGCGATTATATTTTTTGGAAAAAGAAAATACGTTATCTTTCAGACAAAAACTTAAAGACAGCAATAATTCAGGATAAACTCGTTACAGAACGTTTCGTCAGATTTTAATCTTTTCGAGATTTGCAATCTGCTTTTTGATTATGAAAATATAAAACGTTGCACGCACATTCGTGGCAGCTGGAAAAAAAATCTCGCTCACGGAGAAAGGACTAGTATCCCGCGATATTTCTCGCCGTTTATTCCAGCCCAAGCGGTTGCCCAAGCGTTGCGAGCTGACGAACCAATTCCGCGCGGAGGAGGGGAAGGATCGATAAGTCCGGCCGATTATGATCGGAGCCGCGCGTTGCAAAAACCACCATCGACGCACACACGTCGGTGTGTTCGATCGCGGTATCGGGTAATTGCATCGCGCGCGGCCTGTCGACGCTTATCGTGGTTTCTCTCCTTGGCATAAACGCACGTACCTAACGATATATATATATATATATATATATATATATACATACATACATACACACACACACACACACACACACACACACACACACACACACACACATATACATATATATAC
>QVNV01005089.1:0-16500 GCA_014825455.1 Pseudomyrmex pallidus | reverse complement strand
TATATATATTTTATATATATATATATATATATATATATATATATATATATATATATATATATTTACTTGGTGAACAAATGTCAAAGAATATATTTAAATACTTAATTATTTGAATGTGACGGTGTTTTTTCCTACTTACGTATAGATTTTCAATGACATTTTGTTTGTCAGTTTAACTCACATGTTTGTTGCTGATAAATCGGACGTTTTTTTCTGCTTTATAGTAGAAAATCACGTTTCTTCTTCTCTCGAAAAGTAATCTCAATTCTATTTCAACAGTTTTGTTTGGCATTTTATTTATAAAATAAAATTAAATCTCTCGATTTTAGTCGAGCAAGAATTAAACCATTTGCTGGGTGTTATGCAATAATTAAAATGCAGTATCTTGTTTTCCAAATGTTTCGGTTTTATTTTTTAACCTTCCTCAGTAGATTATTTTATTAGAAATCAAAAAAACTGTTCAAAAAATCGGGAGGGATTGTTCTGCCAGGGATTGTTTTTACGGACGCGGCAATGTCACAGACGATTATCCGTTATCCAAAAAGGTGAAGTCGACGGAATATATTTTTTCGTCGAAAGAAGTGACCGCTGACGGTTCTCAGCTGTGAGAGGTTGGCTCGCCGCGACTCTTCTTTTTAACCGAATTGAGAACCCGGAAGATCGACATGGTTGCTTCAGCAGAAAAAAAAACCTGTCCGTATCACGCGGAACGACCTGCACATATCCACGTATCATCACAAGTCCGTGTACCTGTGCGCGTCGATCTTCTTCGCTCCTTCCCGCCCTCTCTCGCGTTCCAACGACGACGACGGACGTTCTCTCTTCTCAGAATCGGCCACGGAATGAGAATGTTATACTCGCCCAGGTTGCGCGCGCGGTTGCATTCTCTCTCTCGCGGTCTCGGTACAGGTCGCGCAGGAAGTCCTTTCTTCCAGATTTTGCATATCCTTTCAACTTCGACATATGCCGCTCTCAATTTCCAAGCCGGCTTCTCGAAACAAGTCACGCGATGTCTCATGTCTTCGTCTTTTCAACTTCCAGATTTCCTTCTACACCGTATATTAGCGCACGAATTGCGGCGTATTCCGAATAAACACCAGATATCTCGATCGTCAAATAGATTTTAATGAATTATTTCGTATTTTAGTTTGGTCATAAATCACCCGCGCGCTTTTAGTTTGGTCATATATTTTTACTTCAAAGGTATTTAAATATTTATTATCATCTACAAGTCATCTATATTAATCTATAGGCCATCTATAAGAAAGAATTCAGGTGCGTCGAAATTCGGATCGCGTTTTTTTTTTTTTTTTTTTTTTTTTTTTTTTTTTTTTTTTTATCTTCTCGAAGGTTTCTTCGAAGCGTGACCCAAAGAAGGATCCACGATGATCTCGCGCTATCGAAAAAGTAATTCTTTCGCCGCGGTTCGTCAAAGAGTCGATCAGTTCCCAGAACATACAAACGTTCTCTGATACTAACACGCCCCGAGATCTTGCGAATATTCCGCAACTCTTCCTCTTATTTCCTCGTCTTTCTCACGTTCTCCTTCCTCGTCGACGTTACCGCAATCTCCTCATCCTTTCCTCCTCTTTTTTTTCTTCTCCTCACCTCTTCTCCTTCTTCCAATTCTCTTTCTTCTCATCTTCTCTTCTCTTCACTTATTTTTCCCGCCACATCTTCTTGCGGGTGAAGCGAGACTTAAAGTTTTATTCACACTGTGACAAAAATTACGTAAAATCTAAATGCATCAACGATATTGAAACATTATTAGAACTTTGACTCGCGCCTGTAAATTATTCGAACATTAAAATTTTATTTTCTTCTCGTTGTTTTTCTCGATAGTTTGTCATTGTATCGAGTTCACAGACAACTTTTACACATTGAACACCCACGAGTTCGGAGGTATACGTCGCTCTATGAAAGTGCATTCCCATAAAGTGTTCTTTTTATTATTATTATTTTTTTTTTTTTAGAGTTACCACCCTGTTCTGAACCTTCAATTCTTCTACGCTTTTAACACAGCAACGTTTAAAAGAAATATATAATTTACAAAAAAAGTACACATATTAATTACATTTACGGAAAATTATATATGAGTAGAGAAAGAACGATGTAACTATTTAAAAATTCACATAAGTCATTAGAAAAAACTCGAGTAAAAAAATATTAAAAAGCGATACATCTCACATAATCTAATATCCACATGAGTTTTCCGGTTTTACTTAGCTGTAAAAGTGGTAACAAAAGAATTGCAATTTTTCCGCGAGAGCTTTCTCGTAGATTTTCTCATTTTTTCCAGTTATTGATTATTATCAGAAACGGATCACAACCGTGTTCTATATCATCGTCTCTTTCTGTTTGGTCATGTTCTGTTTGGTAATTTCTTGATGTATGTTTCGAACAGGGCACGGTATACGCATTTAAAGCTCACAAGGAACGGAGATCTCCTTCTCTCTCCACATCACCCTGCGCACATCTACGAGTCGAGATCTCGTCCCCTCGTGCGCATTTTTTCTCTCTTCTCTCTTGCTTTCTCTTTCTCATCTCCTCTTTCTCTTTTCTCCTTCCCTTCTCCTGTTCCCTCTTGTTGGGGTCGTCGACGACCTTTTCCCCCATCCCTCGCCACGATATTCGTCGTTAGACCGCCGCTCTGCTGAATACTTTTAGCCAGTTTGATCTGAACCGCTCGGAGAGACGGACGGCCGTGCAACACATACTCTTCTCGAGCCCCCTCGAGCGCTGCCGCGTGGCCGTACCAAGCATCCTCTAAGATACGTAGTGAGTGAGAAGATGCTCCGCGCGTGAACCCGTGTAAAAAAGTACCAAATTCTTTGTTTTCTTTCTGTGTGTTACCGTCGCGCTATTATTATCCCAAGAAACAAATTGAACAACTGATCGACGATTTCAAGAGAGAATACATACAGAAAAAAGGATCTTTTGCAATATCTTCCTTGCTTGCAGAGGTCGTCTTTTTCGTGAAAACCGATGTGACGCTAGAAAACGATTACGAAAGGAGAACGTAAACATGGCCGTGTAACAGAGAGAAGCTTCACACACACATACACACACACACACTCTCTCTCCCTCTCTCTCTCTTTCTCTCTTTCTTTCTCTCTTTCTCTGTTTCTCTCTCTCTCTTTCTCTGTTTCTCTCTCTCTGTCTCGGGCGTCTCGCATTATTTAGGCGGTAACTTCGTCTGGAGACGGAGACGCCGGGACGCGATGAACCGCGCGCGTGCACCGCGTGTGAATGGCAGCGCTCGTCGTAAGTAAGAAGTGTTCGCACGTCGTTCACGGGGAGAGAGCGTTTTATCGTCGCAAGATCGTCGTCCGGTAACATTTTGCACCCGCGCATCTTTATCGGTTCTCCCGCGTGTATCGCCGTGCGCTGCTTATAATGGATATGGTATCGAACACATTGGATATTTTCACGGGGACCAATAGATTGCCGATCAGCAATGCGGAAGTCACGAGTTATCAGTCGTCCTTTTATTCGCCACCGGCCACCGAGGCGTAAGTAGAGCAATCGCTCGTTTTCACTGTTCCACTGTAGTTTTTTTTATGAAATTTTTCTTTCAAACGCGCTCAAACGAATATATTCACCGCTTTCTATATACTTTCAATTCATCTTCTTGTTTATTCATTTCTCTACAAAGTTTTTAATTTTTCTAAAATATATATAGTAAAAATATTTCAAAATATATTCTTTGTGTTAAATTTAAATACAACAGGTTTACTGTATTCAGTCGAATGTTTTTTTATTGGCAATAGTACATGAGAGGATGTAGAGTGGCGCAGCATTTAACACCGGAAGTGGAAGCTGGAGCTTAATGTTCGATATCAAAGGATGCGGCGTTATCGCGAAATAGATTGTGAGAAACCGCACGTGGCACATAAATTTGTTTCACATTAGTATCATGTGGTTCTTCGCATAAATACGTTAATAAATACTTCCATAAGTACTCGATGGGATTTGGGTTAAATGCCTCGCGATAACAAGAAACGCAGGGCAGATAACAGGGTCATACTTGGTAACACGATTTTTAGTGCATCTTTTTATATCATATTATATCTCAAGAAATATTTTCAGTTACTTTTGTGATTTTTTTATAATAAAATTTTTACTTATTTTGTACAATATTATTGAATAATTAATGTAGTTGTGCAGTGACTATGATTTCGCATTTTGACAATTAGAAAAACATTTATAAGTAAAATATCCATTGATCATTATAAATAAAATATTGTATTCAATAAAATATTTTTAAAATTCGCTTTTTTCGCAATTCATAAACCTATGATTAACATCTCTTAAATATATTGTGTTGTTACTAATTGTTATTATTAGTGTGTAAAACAATTATTCTAGTCTTACAATTATAATATTATTCTATAGATATTTAATGATATTACATAAATTGTAACTTAAAAAATGCTCTCGCAGTCTCTACAATCCTGAAATATCTGAATTTTTTTTACCACAAATGTTTCTGATCGCCTTAATTAATTCATTTCTTACCAAAATTCTATCTTAAAAAAGACTGCGATAAAAGTCATCCATTTTGCCGCATTTTTTCTCAGTTATTAAGAGATTTCTATTTATGTAGTCACTAGTTGATCGAAACTTTTTATTGAGAAATGTTTAATTACTACAATTTTTGCCACTATTTATTAGTATAAATGTTACTAATATATGATGAGGATTGCAGAAAAATTTTTTTGCTTCGCAATGTTCAGAAGTTTCGGACGTGCTCGATTGAAAAGACTCTCTTTTTCTCTCGCAGAAAAGTTTGGAAAAATACAAATGGTGACTCACTAACCGTTTTCCGGTTGCATTCTATTCGGAAAAGAATTTGAAAAATGGTTGAAATGCTAATAAGACAAGAAAAAATAATGTTTTTTGACGGTGTAAACTTCGCGACGGGTATCTTTAGATAGAAAAGGAAAAGGAAACTCTGGCGAGTCGAAACAGGCAGGGAGACAGGAGATCCTGGAGGACAAGTTTTTCATGGTAATGGAACCCTTGTCCCGAGTTACGGCTATCGTGCGCTTTTCAAATGCTATACACATCAGAGTGTGCTCTAAAGCAAAAGGGAACGGGGGGGGGAAGGGGGCAGGCGACTATTCGTCTTTTTCCGGCCGGTCAATTCGCGATGAAACAAAAAGAAGAGGAGAAACGCAGAAAGAGGGGAGAAGATTTAAGCTGGCAGCGCGGAGATTTAAACCCGGTTCTTCAAGCTGCTGAGAATTTTTGCATTGCTTATTTCGTTTAATTTGTACCTTCTCTCCTGGCCCGATCCGGCACGTTCTTCATTTCTAACATTTCTTTTCGATTTTTTTTCATTCGCCTTTGCTCTGATGAGATACTATTTACTACAAATCACGCTTCTGCATTTCGCTTCTTGCGGCTTCTCTTTTTCGTTCGCCAGAAATAGTCAGTTAAATAAATTTTTAAACTGTACGCCTGTGATTTGTCCGGCCGGCTACCAAAACACATCTTTATCGGAGAATAAATTTGTTATAGATCTGATGATATATAGAATCTTTTTGACAATCAAAAACTTTTCCCGTCATCAGTGTAGTTTGCTTTTGTTTTGATTTATTTATAAAAATTGTGTAGAGAAAAAATGTGGGCTTTTTATTACGTAAAGACAATTTCGCGTATTATAAGTAGAGGAGACACGCGTCTCGTCGGAGTTCAAGGTTTAAATTAAAGGTTCAAAAACTCAAATTACTTGGCAACAACAGCCGTTAATAACTGAACGTTCCAGCGTTTCGCACAACTTTGTCAAGATCTCAGAAAAAGATCTCGTTAAATTTATAACCGAGTAAAAAATATTCGGAGAGGTCGCGTGTATTAGCATAGGCGATCGTAAAAACAACGTGTGGAAGGATTGTCGACTATTTCGCAAATACGCGGGAAGGACGACGCATGAATGGTCGCTCGTCGATGTGGGCGCGGAGTGGGATCGAGACGTGTTTCTGAGATCTGCTCGATCCTTCGTATAGATTTGCACGTGGCGCTGCGGAATTAAAGCTGTTGCCATGGGGATGTGGTCATTGATGTGGTCTTCACATTTATGATAATGAATCTAGGCTCTTCTCTCGTTCGAAAATTGAAAGCCGCTCGATCAGAGCGATTTACGTAATCGTTTAGCATAAAAACAGATTTATTCGAACGACTCTCTGTTTATGTGTTTTCGTTTAATTATTTCATATAATCGCGCGATAAAAAAAATTTTTTTTCGAAAAAATTACAAAAATACTGTAAATAAAATTCTCACATTTTCCAATCGCACATTTCATCGAATTTTCACGCGCAGCGGGGTATTCGCATAAATAGACCGAGTATTATTGTACTCTCACATTGCGTGTGGTCTTTTCATCACGGAGGTCTATCCTCCGGCGACGCTCTTTACGCGAAAACGAGGATACATCCGTGAGAGTTCCCGGAGAGTTTTTTGTCATTAAAATTGAAGTCGATACACGAATAGACACGGTCCTTTAAGAAAAAGTAACGCGCGTGCGTTAATTTCGGACGTTGCGATTAAATTTCTCAAGTTTTACAGAATCAAATTTAAAGGCGAAACGAGCCGACGACGCTGTCTGGACACAGCTGCCGGTCGTTACCCTAAAACTGCACTGAATCGCGGCCGGTGTTTTGTACGAGGCGAGCCAGAAAAAGCCACCCCAAAAAATGTCAAATAACAAATTTCGAAGGGGGTTGTTGTGTTACCGACGAGATTTCGCGACCAGGCCCCTTGAGGAGAGAGTGAGAGAAAAAGAGAGACTTCTTTCAAGATGGGACGGACCCGCGGCGGCCCTTTCGACTGTTCTCGCAGCCCGTTCTTCTTTTCTCTTCATTATTTTCGATATCGATTTAGGGGCACGACGATGCTTGATCGGCGGGTTACGAGAGCGAACTTGATTTTCAGCATCTGGCTTTGTACGGGAACGCGCACCGTGAATAATCTCGTCTAGCGACCGCCGGTATCACTTTTCGGAGATTAACAACGGGGCGTTTTGCGTTCGTCATGCTCGGTGCGCGAATTAAGTCATCGGAATATTCAACACAGAAGATAAATTTATCGTTTGATGTTCGACGAAGAAAGACATATTGAATAATTAATTTTCACTATTTAATATACTGACTGTGTTTTAGTTTAAATAAAAGAAAGATCTGTTTTTTTTTTTCTTATCTCTTTTAGTTTTTTTATCTCTCATACGCGTTTCATCTAAAACTCTATTGCGCAAGAGATCAAACTTGAATTGTATTTGGTCAGAAGTTTACGCTTCTATTTCTTCTCGGGGAACTACCTACCGCGTAACAACACAAAAGATCGCGTTGTGTGTCTCGGACTGCGGAAGATGTAATCTAATCGGATCACAACGCGCGCACATGCACATGGCGTAATGTGTGCGCGAGCGCGCGGATCATTTCGCACCGATGTTAGAAAATTCCCACGGTGAAATTAAAGATTCACGAGTGAAAATACCCATCGCACTTGTCATGGGAACGAGCACCGGGTGGCTCGTCTGATGTACAATCGCTTCGGCAATGAGTATCAGAGGGTAAAGGCGTAGTGGTAAGGCACACACCTCAACGAAGAGGAGAGGGATGAAGCGCGCTCGCGCGCTCACGTTGCCGAGGGGCTTCCCGCCTTTTTTTCATCGCTCTTACGGTGGAGGGGTGATGAAATTTCCCTTCGTCTCACAGACGCGCGCTCAGCTCACGTGTACTATGTGCTTGTGTGTTGGTGAACGCGATGGGGTAGATGCGCCCCAGTGAATGACCGCGATTAATACACATTGTTACGTGTATCTATGAAAAGTTTGACATATTTAGCGCGCGTATACGTACAATATAAATTGAATTAAGTTATTAAATTAAAAATATAAACAAAAGGTATTGTAAATTAATAATTTCACGTTCTAATATATTAATATGGAATATATTATAATTGTTTTAAAAAACATAAATAAACATATCTTGTATATATGTATACACACACATTGTATATATGTATATGTGTATACCTGAATATATTATCGCATACAATGGTGACGGAGATAAATCCTCTCTTGGTCATTTACTGGCAACCAGTTTTTTATTAATGCATTTATTTTGGTCGTCTCTAACCGGCCACGATAAGATGACCTCGACAATAAATGTAGATAACTCTTGTTACTTACAAAATATGTAAAAAATTATTTACTAAGTATTTAATTTCTGATATATCAAACACGTAAAAGCGCTTAAAGTATCGACTTATAAAGAGAGAGAGAGAGAGAGAGAGAGAGAGAGAGAGAGAGAGAGAGAGAGAGAGAGGAAAAGAGGAAGGGAGGGAAAGAAGGAAAGAAGAACGTGATTATTGGCATTTACATGTGTACGTACGCACACATGTACATCAGCGTTGTATGAGTCACACGGTCACGATGCAACATACAGATATGTATGTATGTACGTGTCTTCACATGTGCATGCGTCATGTGAGAGCGGGTGCGCATGTTCGAGAGCGCGTTCTATTATGGGGAAGTTTGATGGAGCGAGTGCGAGGGCATCGAGGCAGGTGGTAGCCAGATGTCTTTCGGTAAAGACTTCCACCCCGATGTCGCTGGCTTGCCCGTATGTGCGCGGTACGGTCGCGTGTGTACAAGTACACGTGTAGGTAGAGACGCGGCGTATGTGCTTTACCTATACCCACCACTTTACCCACTACCCCATGCTCTCTTGCGTGTCTGAACCGGCGCATAAATTCATCCTGGAAAGAATCCTATATCTCTCTTGGCCCCTTGGCCTCTCCAGCCGTGTGATGATCCTTCACGGATAGCGACCTCATTTTAAAATATGTTTATGCTATACCGAACGTCCCGTGGTGTTTCCTCGGAATTCTCGTCCGCGGGAATCTTTCTCCAGCGACCGAGAAAAGATAGATCCGAATACTTCGATGGATACCGTCTGATATCGCGCAACACGTTTGATTTTGCAGTTCGTTCGTAATTCGATTGTTGAAAGCGATCGTTTTATTTAGTGATAATTAAAAAAAAAAGTTATTTTTAAGCATCAGTCTCTTGGTCGAAATTTCTTGATTCGCTTTTGTTTTCAACAGTTTCTGTGAAGAAATATTCACAGAATTCGAACAGCTCCGAACAGGTTTTTCTATGATGCCAATAACCTGATATTTATTCAAGCGCGCCAGACTCGCCCATTTTACGGTAGTGAAAGAAGAACGGGGGAAGGGGGAAGTTAAGTGAAAAGAAAATTTGATTTCTTGGAATTTTTCTCTATGATCATGTGTGAGATTCCATAGTAAATCTCCGGACGATAGAAGAATATCGTATATACACAGCTGTTTATATCTTGAAAACAGAATTAATCGTTGTTAATTATTATTAACGTATTCTGTAATTAGCGACAACTAGTGACTCGCGTCTCTCTTCTTTCGTCAAAGAGATAATTTTACAGAGCGTCACTTGTTGATAAAGTTGAAGAAACGATATTTGCTCTGACCTGTGATTAGAATTCGTTTAACACTTCTCTTCCTTTTTCTCTTTCCCTCACTCTCTTTATTTTCTTGCTCTTCAATTCTAATCATGTTAACGAGACGAGTTTTCTCTCGACCGTTTCTTTTATTTTTCTCTTGACGCAATTGATTTTTATTCCGGTCGCTGAAAAAGATACTGTTCAAGGTATTTTAAACAACTGAGACATAATTAATTCGCCCCTTTAGCTACTACGACAACTATAATCGTCGCAAAATATTGTTCATATATTACGGATGACTGTAGTCATTCGATATATTCTCGCTTATTGAAATCGAAGATAGTATACATTTGACGATGTAACAATGATTTTAAATACACATGCGTATGTTGTTTATGACATGTCATTTTTTGGTTTTCTACTCTTCGTTTGTTTTTATTACTATAACCTAATGATAATCGTTACATTAGCGCGATAATATACATTTATGGCACGGAGTTCCGTTCAGCAATAGCGGCCACTGACGATGACGGCCATGACGGCTAGTTCCGTCGTAACGAAAAGGTTAAAAATAATCTTTAAATACTGTATAATAACAGTACGAAAATATTACTGACACTCTCCTGCTTAATTGCATATCACTTTTACTTACCGCGTATGACAGTGAATGAACACAGAAAAGATTTAATTAGGATGATGCTTTCTGCGCGTATAAATGACGCGGAATTTAAATGATAATAATTGTGCTTTTGAATAATTCGCATTCAGATGTGTACGACTTGTGTCATCGGACACTTTCTATGACGCCGACGTTTTGGGGAGACGGGAGGGGCACGCGTCGTCACGAGCACCGTATCTTAGCTGATCGCGGAGTGAGAGGGTGGGACTTGCTGGGGCAGCAGCTGACGCCCCGGCTATGTATGAACGAGCGCTCGCTTGGATCTATAAGTATACACCTGGTCTCCCGGACACTAGAAATTGACGAAAGGATCAATTGTGTTGCGGGCGTCGCACGCGACCAAAGTGACGGCGGGATATCTATTTGCGCTGACCCAATATTTTGCCCTGTTACGTACGCAGGAATATGTAACGCGCGGTATACGTTTTGCAGCGACGCACGTCGCACTCGAACGGTCTGCCAGATAAATGCTACGGCGATATCACTATATTCGCGATAGCGAGACACTCGAGCGGAAAAGAAAAGACTCGTTCATGAAATGCGAAGAACGATAAGACGATGAAAAGAGACGATAAAATTTTTTTCACCACTAATTTAATCGCAAAGTTTTTCTTTATGAGTTGTTTTCTGAAGCTTTATCTCGGTGATGGCGTATGAAGGTAGAAAATATTAGATATGTAGTACGAAGTAGTATAATGATACACATAATGTGTTCCGATAGATCGAGTTTTAGGATTTAGAATTTTATATTAAAGCTCGGATAAAAAATTGTGAGAATCTAAAAAGACGCGTCACCGCGCGATAATTTGTTTCATTCGAGTTTGTAAGTTGCTGCCATATTCGAGTCTCTTCTCACATGCACTCGAGGGAAAGCGCTTTGCGCAATGACCTTATTGTTGCGTGACGCGCAACAGGCGGAAGCAAGGAGGAAGTAAAGGAAAGAAGGAAGAAGTAGCTGAGGGCGCCCGGTGTAAAATACGAACGGAAGAAACGCGGCACGAAAAAGAGGGGAAAGTTCGGAACTTTGGCAGATGTCCATATACCTATACCTTTGGCACGCACGGCCGTGACTTCCTCTCCGGTTCTCACGAAAAGTCACAAATCGTCTTTATATTGTCTTTAATGTTTAGCGGCGTCCGTTTCGCAATTCTCTCGTTTCCCACACCTTATTTGCCGCCCGAAAGGTTTACTTTCGCCGAACGTTTGCCGAGTCAATAAGCGGAAATGTGTGTGTGTAGAAAACTACGTGCGAAATTATTTTAATAATTTTAACGCTCAATCGACTGTATCTAAAAATAGATGTTTCGCTAACAGCGATCATCGATCGGAAGCTTATTAAGGGTTGAAAAACCTAGATCTTCAACTTCATTACGTCAGTTTTATTCAGATATGTATTTTTTTTACGCAAAGTCCCTTTAAGAAATTCATTACTTTTGCCTGGTGACAATGAGACTTGCATGTCGTTCGCCTTCCTAGACAAGTACAGCAGCTGTTAGCGGCACCTGCTTCTGTTGTGTTGCTTCTTTGAATAAGACCTTAAATAAATCGAGTGCAAATACTCGATACGATTTAATTTATTGGAATATTTGAAAGACAAACCGTTTTTTTGTTTCTTATAGATATTTCGTCATGTCTCAAAGGAATAATATTATAAGCGCTAGCTGCCTAAAACAAGATGCTTTCTTCTAGTCGTCTTTCGGAGAATTCGTTACCTGAATGGCATAACAATCAGTCCACATCCGGCATCGCGGAAAAATTTACAAGTGTAAATTTTTTTCTCTGTTACAAAACTTTTTGCAGTTTTTTTTTGTTACAAAACTTTTGACTTTACTATCTTACGAAGAATTTAAATTTATTTCTTATTATCTAAATAAAAGTTTTAGTTGCGTATGCAATAAGTTTTATCATCATTTCTTATCTCGCGCGAAACTTCTCATTCCTTTTCACGCTTCGTTGTGTCTGTCTCTCCTTTTCGCTCCTTCTTTTACGAAATTGATTAATAGGCGTCCGCCTTTGCTGCTAACTATGTGTGTAATACAACGTTGTCGAACAAGTATTCACGTGTCGTACACGGGACATGATTTGGATGGATCCTCAATTATTATTGTGATTACTTTTTAAAAAACGACAGCTTAATTTGCAATCACACGATTTAACTGTGCGGTTTAATGTTTAAATAATTTATTTAAAAAAATTTTTTAAACACTTTAGCAAATGTTTAAAATTTGCTTTCAATGTCTTTACATTTCCATTACATTTCCATTCTTCGCGTGTAGATTCTTTCATCTTGGACAATGGCCGTCTCATTCACATAACAAAGCCGTTACTATGCCAATGTGTTTCCGCGAATGATAAAGATTGCGCGAAGAAGAAATTGCTTCGAACGCCACGCGCCCGAAAAATTTAAATTCAAGGATGATGCGACCGTTAGAGATTCTTCGACAAAGGTAAAAGGTATTTTACGTAACTCTCTTTTGCCAAGGACTCCGCGCCCCATGTGCTAGTTTCGGCTATTTCTGTCTCGATGTCATTCTCATTAATAAAAATTAATTGAACGATTGCGGGTTGTCGCGAAGATTTATCGCGTAGACAAAGTCGTTTTTTTTCTTTATCTCTGAAGATTCGTTATTTGAATTGAAAGAGTTGCGAGATATTCTATTTACATTCGCCTTGAAAGATTAAAATTTCTACCTTACGACGGGTGAAGAAGCTGCTGTATATTTGTAATAATAATGTGTTAATAATATCTTAAAGATGTAAAACACACACTAAATTCGAGGAAAAAAAACTTTTTTTTGTTTTGTTTGATATTCTCATTCCGACACGACATCGATGTTTTTGTCTCGAAACATTCCATTGCAGCGCGTCGACACTCCCTTCCTTTCCGATGCACCTTGTACATAGACTTTTAAGTATTCCCGAGACGTTGTTTGTATCACTATGAACGTACACATGCACCTGCGGAAGGGAACGATGCTCGTGTTAAGAGCTGCCGCGGCACGTGTCGTTATCGATGTCTGTATATAAAAATGTCGATTGCAATCACCAGTAGATTCGGAACGTGCGATTAACATGTTAATTAACTATTTTTCGCGGACTTTTTTGCTCGTCGATTTACACGAGGAATCATTTATATCTTCACATGTTATACTTAATGTGTGTGGAAGTCTCTTTGTTCTTATTATGATTAACGTGAGGAAGACTAACACACACAAATAGTAGACGCAACATCGCTCATTGAAAAAACGTTCTTTCTTTCAGATGAACGAGATGACGGTATATCGTTTTAGCTTGTTTGCATTCCACGATGTTAGTCGTTGTGCCCGCGATGACGTAATTTCATCTCTCATGTCGTTTATTGCTGTTATGGCAGCCAAGTGGCGCCTTATGAAACATATCATGGGTTTATGTTTGAGAGAGCCTTATTTTGCGTACTTCTATCGTACACTTACCCACTCACACGCACACTCAAATTTGTGACATGTATGATGCATTCCAATATTCACTGCCAATATTAAAAATTTATAATACAATTCACGTACCATAAATTTTCAGTATTGGCAATGAATATCGGAACACAATCACAAAGCTACGTAAAAAGGATTATTTTCCTTATAATTTTGTGATATTACTTTTCTATAAAATAGTTTTATATAATTATATATGTATATAATTATAAACTATTTTATAGAAAAGTAATACACACACACACACACACATGTATACATATATACATTTATATAATACACATATACGTATACACAAAATATAAATTTTGCAAATGTGTAATAAAAAGCAAAATATAAATTTTAAAATGTAAAACAAAAGTCACGTATTAATTCTTTACATTTTTAAGAAAATTCACACTTTAATCACTTCAATTTGGTGATATCAATAAGTTTGATAGGAAATAGGCGTTCATTAGAGGTGAAGAGACATCTCGATCGATGGCTCCCAGGCGGTAATAAAGCAATAGAAAACGATAGAAACCCCCGGGCCATCTGCGGTACACATATGTTTATGCCGCACATACGTGTGGTGCTTCGCGAATGTTATATCGTTGCATGAGCTAACTACATCCTCAGTCGCTCACCCCGGCGCGCGCGTGTATGCAGCTGTTCTAGGGGACGAGGGAAAGGGGAAAGGGCGAGGGTGAAGCAGATTGCACAGTACATACATACACCGGGAGCGTTCGACATTGCCTTCTGTTCTAGGGTTGTGCATTGTTATTCGGAGACAGCCCCAGACAGTGCGCAGACTCACCTTGACGAAGTCAAGGCATTCCACTCTAAGAAAATAAATGATATGATTAACGCATCTGCAATGTTTTCCTAAACAAAAATTATTATATTATATGTCTTAAAATTTCAGAATTAACTCTTTCATGTCCAGACGTGGGTCTCTCAGACCCACTCAAAAATGCGCATCAGCGTTTCTAGAAAAACTAGGTTTTTTTAAACGCTTATATCTTTGAAACTACCAGAAGCTTTTTCAATTTGTTTGTTTTTATTGACGCAGAATCGTTCAAACTTTCGATTAAAAAAAAAATATATAAAAAATAAAATTGAAAAAATATTCATTGTTCGCGTGCAGGTATATTTGACCTCAAAGTCGCGTGAGTCCCACAGACCCGGTCTGGCCAACTTGTTTGGTTACGAAAGACTAGATAGAACATTTTCTGAGCATTTTTCTGAAGCTGAAAATTAGTAATTAACGCGTGCGAATGTCCATGCTCTTCGTAACTCGCGTGTTTCTTCCACTATAGATATGAACTTACCAGACCGATTGAGGAGATGCTTTTCGACAGCGGCGAATGTACGGCAGAAACACGCACAAAAAACTAATAAGGAAGCTCTCCATTTACCCGCATACGAAACGTGACAGGAAGTTTCGAGACGAGAGGCGGGGGAGGGATCAAGTCGTTCGTGACCGCAAAAACCGGTGTTTTCGCGGTCAAGATTGCTCCCCGAACGAGTGGCGGAGCAGTGAAATTAGAAAAGGGCGGCGGCGATAAAAGTTATGCGACAAAAAAAAAAGGGAAGAAGAATCCGTGCAAAGGAAGGATATTCACCCAGCCGTGATTTCCCGTTTGTATCCGTTACTTCCCGGCAGATGAAAAGATTATACACATACCGAGTTTTTCCGTATTTTTTGACTCGTGTTTCGTCGTGATTCGCGTGGGTGGTTACAAATAATATTGCGGAAAGGAAGACGCTCATTTCTTCAAAACGTTATGTTGTATTGCTAGCGACACGTTAATACTTAACGGAGCGTTAACGGGTTTTACTATTATTTCCTGTCCATTATACCAACATCGTTACTATCGAAGGTGTCAACAGATCAACGGCACTTGTTATCGCAATAACTCGTATTAGATTTACTCAAATTGTAAATTATTTTGAACATTTTCAAATAACATCTTTTTAAACTAAGAATTACACTAGCAAAACAAACTTATGTGCTGGGTGTTCGTGCAATTGCAAATATGTTTTCTTTTACTTCCCTAAATTGTGTTTTTTAATTTTCTACCTCTTCCCTGAATTGTGTAACTTAATACACATCGACATTCGAATTAAATGTTTAATTCAATAATTCATATAAGATGCTTTGCATCATGAATATGTGAAATACTCAATTTATTTTACCTCCGCCCTCCTCCTTTCATGGAAATTAAAAATTCCATTGCGAAAAAGATATCCAGGAGTCGAACCCGGATCTTCCGCATTCCGTGCGGGAGCCTTCCCAACTCGGCTACCGAGACGCAAAATCTTTTTTATTTTGTTAGATATTATATTAACGTCAGTATGTGTTATTTCCATGTGTTCCAGGTCTCAATCGTGTTACGATTCTAGTAGCGGTGGAGAATCCGATAGTGAATATCTTAGCCGATGCAATAAAGAACAAAGTCAAGTGCAAAATCGAGCGCAAAATCAAGTGCAAGATCAAATATCCTCTACCGCGTCTAATCAAGGAAAACACATAAATAAAGGAAGATGGACCAAAGAAGAAGTAAGACACTGCTGAGATGTTTAATCGTACCTATGTGATAGTTCCGTTCTTCATAACATTCGCGCGATATTTCTTAACATTGTAGATCTCTATTTTTATTAAATTTCTTTTCGCAAAATTTAATTTCCTGTAAACTTTTTTTTTATGCAAATACGCGTCGAGGAATTTTCTAGCAAAAGGTTTTGAATTCAAATTGGTTCCGGTAGTTTCACCATTATACTCGGACAAGGATGTGTATACGTGTAGATACTATATATATGTCTACATATATGTATGTACATATATATATATATATATATATATATATATATATATA
The DNA here is from genome assembly GCA_014825455.1 of Pseudomyrmex pallidus. Taxonomy (NCBI): domain Eukaryota; kingdom Metazoa; phylum Arthropoda; class Insecta; order Hymenoptera; family Formicidae; genus Pseudomyrmex; species Pseudomyrmex pallidus. Next base: position 13 of record QVNV01005089.1, on the reverse strand, counting down.
TATATATATATAT
>QVNV01005088.1:0-14716 GCA_014825455.1 Pseudomyrmex pallidus | reverse complement strand
ATGAGAATTTCCCATTTCTTACTCCCGTTATTACTTCATCAAAAACAGTTTACTCTCTACTTCTACAGCCATTGTAGACTGGCCTTTATGTAGATAGATCTTTACTTCACCCTAAACGCATCAAGTTTCGACTATTGGTAGACCTGATTCGAGTTGTTGCGTTTGTGTCGTGTTGTTACATCGCCATTTCTATCTTTACCGTTTTACGCTATAGATCTCAGTGATTTTATTCATCCAAAAGTGCGAAGCATGTCCTCAGCAAGCGGTGATGAGGCCGAGACGGTGACTGAACCAGGTAAGACAGAAACTTCGCCAATTGACGATTGTGCTGTTCGAATCATCGGATCGTGATCGTCGAAGTGGACGACACGCTCCCGGCACAATCCGCCCAAGTTCTTGAAACCGCCATTTCGCCGACATGGCGTCTCTCGTGTGCACGTAAAAAAAAGATAAATATTTGATTGCTCTTGCAGTAAGATTCACCAGGTCAAGCCGAGCCCGTAAAACGGCAGTAGGTGCAAATGAATCACCTGTAAAGAAGCGTCAAGCTAGAACAATGCGTACTCCGAAAAAAATACATGAAGTTGAAGAAGTGCAGGTAGGAGCCATATATTTTTAAATTAAATACTTTAATGTGATTTGCGTGTGATTACTCAATATCTATTATGCTAAAACAAATTTGTAACACTGAGATTATTTGCTTTTCATATTGATAAATTAAAATTACTAAAAAAAAACATGTTTTTTATCTTTGGTAAACACACACACACACACACACACACACACACACACACACACACACACACACACACACACACACACACACACATGTATAAATTAAACAATAATTCTTATTATTTTACATAGCACTGGCAATTTTTAATATATGAGAAGAAAAGGTTATTGCTTTAAATATTTCTAAAATTGCAAATTGCAATTACAGGCAGAATCATCTGTATTGGAAGAAACTATGATAGAAAATATGCCTGAGAATGGAGTTCAACAATTATCAGATATTATTGTTGAGCAACGCTGTGAAGAAGATACTCCTATGTTGCACTTGGAATTAGAAGATTCTGATGATGCTAATATACATGAAATGAGCTTATCCCAAAATGATGAGATAGAGCATGATGTAGAAGATATGGTAAATAATATGCAACTTGCTTGATCTTTTTATCAATATTGTTTCCTAATATTTATTAATGTAACATACTTTAATTAATGTAACCCAGATTGTAACTATTGATTTGATTATAGGAACACTCTAACATGAGAGCAGAGGGTGTAATTATGGAAGATAGCAGCATGGATAAAGTAGAAATGCTGGCTGAACATAGCGAAATTGAAATGGAGAGTCAAGATATCAGTAATGATTCAAATCAGCAACGTGTATTAATCACTTTTCAAGATGTTATTGATGACAGCAATACTATGACTCAGCAGATCTTAGAGACAGAAGAGGTAGATTCGGAAAATATGACCCATACTGGCACTGGAATACAGGTTATGGAAATTGATGATTCACAGCAAGAAATGTCGGAAGTTGTAGACACAGTCATGAGCAAAGTAGAAGAACCCGACATGGAAGTGTCTCAGAGTGACTCTTTGCCACGCATTGAAGTAACCGAAGTTGTTGAGAATGAAGATGAAGAGGATGTGAAAAAAACAGAACCTGATACAGAAGCTGTGTCAGAAGATGAGCTGCCAAACGAGGCTGCAGCCAAGGTAAAAAATGGATTTTGTAAATAATCACTTTTTTTTACATTTCACAAACTAGTTAATGTGAATCGATGAAATTAGAAAAATATATCTTTTTTAATGGGTAGGAACCTGAAACTGAAGCTGTTTCCGATGAAGAATTGCCGGCCGCCGCCCCAGCAGATTTGGGTGAAACTGAATCCGTGTCGGAAGATGAATTACCACCAGATGGTGACAAGAAGAAGAAAGGAATAAAAGCAACAAGCAAAACAGTAGAAAAGAAAATCAAAGTAGAAGGAGGAAGTGAGTGTATTTACAATAATGTGTCTCACACAGTTTTTTACTAGTACATAATTTTTGTTAAATCGCGATATTATTTATCATTGTTATTCTACTTTTTCGTAATTTCAGCTAAACGTAAGTTGAATGCAGAAGGTGAATATGATCCAAGTTCTCCAACATCCGAGAACAACGATGAGACACCTACAAAAAAAGTCGCCTTATCGAGTGAAACAGACGCGGAAGATAAGCAAGAGACCAAACCAGCATCGCCGAAGAAAAAAACATTGCCTGAACTGGAAAAATATTGGAAAGCCGTTAATGAAGATCCGTCTGACTTTACGGGATGGACATACCTTTTGCAATATGTTGATCAAGAAGTAAGTAAAACATCATTTAGAGAATATTATCTATAATTTACACATAAAAAAAAAAATTATTGAGTTACCAAGATGATTACTTAACAATCGATTTTTGTCATTCTTTTTTGCAGAACGACGCAGAGGCTGCACGCGAGGCTTACACCAAATTCTTGGAACGTTATCCATATTGCTACGGTTATTGGAGAAAGTTCGCCGATTACGAGAAGAAGAAGGGCAATCCCGAAAATGTCCAAACGGTGAGTCCAATCGTATATTATGTTTATTAGGCTACTTTCTCATTACATAATATCATTATAATTAACGTAATCTAATGAAAATAGCTCGAGTTAGGAAGACGCGTGGGCAGTGTGCACGCACATAAATACGGTTTTCCCTTCCAACAGCCTAGCACGCCTTGCAGCAGCTGTGCAACTACGATCGTTCGCAAAATAATTAATTATTTACTTATATTATTATTCTGCGATATATACAAAAATGCTATATTACGTATTTTACCGATATATCGAATATATCAAATACTCTACGTACGATACGTAAGCGAGACGATAGCTATTTTTAAAAAAAAAAAAAAAAAAAGAAGATAAACTCTGTGTTATACTTAGTGTAAGCATTTGTATACACATAGCTTACTACAGAAAGTATTGTAAAACTTTAAGCATAAGATATGTGCGCTACCCTTACTCTTATGTAAGATATATCGGGGGGTTGGGTGTTAAATAAAAGTCAGAAACAAAGACTTAGGACGCGCGTGCACGTGCCAGAGAGGGAGCAAGAAAGATTGGCAGAAGACACAATGGCGTCCAGAGTTCGGAACACTCCCTGACTTTAAGGTGAATGCACAATGCTCTGCAATCTCTGTGTTAATTAAATCTCTTTATTTACAGCAACGCGTACGATATGTGAGTATACGTTGCTAAAAAAAAAAAACCGTTAATGCTTAACGAAAGCTAAAAGCAAAATATAGGTATAAGATCTACCCGCCGATAAACCCAACCCAGTTGTAAGCTGTTCTAAATATGGTTTATACATCCGTTACCACAGGTGTTCGATCAAGGTCTGAAAGCTATTTCGCTAAGTGTCGACTTGTGGCTTCATTACATCAACCACTGTAAAACCGTTTATGAAAAGGACGAAGAGAAGCTCCGCGAACAGTACGAAAGAGCCATACAAGCTTGTGGACTTGAGTTTAGGTAGGTAAACATTTGTTTCTCTATTGATTAGTATAATTTTTTTTGGTATTGCATTTTGTTTTCGCTATAGAAGCGATCGGTTTTTATCTCTTGCTTTTAATATTTCAGACGCTAATCTAAAAATGTTTGCTGTGATAAAAAAAAAAAAAAAAATAAAAAAATAATCAGTGTAATATATGTCGTTATATTGTTAAAATAGATCGGACCGTCTATGGGAGAGCTACATAAAATGGGAATTGGAGGGGAAACGTTTGAGCAAAGTGACAGCGTTGTACGATCGTTTATTGTCGACACCTACTCTGGGCTACATCTCTCATTTTGAGGCTTTCCAAGAATTTGTTTCATCCAACCTACCAAATCGCATTCTGAGTGTGGACGACTTCCTTGCACTACGCGCTGAAGTAAAGGCCTTGCTGAAGGCGGACGATACTACCACGACGTCTGCCGCGGATGACGCACCGCCTGGTGAAGAGCCGCCGCCTCACGAAGTACCGCCTACCGATGAGGAGACCCGCGCTATCCGCGAGAAGATCATCAGTAGCAGACGGAAAATGCACAAGGCAAACGTCAACGCGGTAGCTGCGCGATGGTCATATGAAGAAGGGGTGCGTAAAATTTGACTATTAATTTACGTATGCTTATTACAATCACACGGCCTAAGTAGTATTTAGCACAAAATATGAGTATTCTTAATTTCATTGAAAGGTTTCACTGCTGTAAATGTGAGCTCATTTTCCTCACCGTAGCTCTAGACTACATCTATTTGCGCAGTAAATGTGGATTCATTGTAATATACAGAAGTCAATCTTTTACAATGTTTTCAGTTGTAAGTAAAAAAAAAAGTATATTCCAAATTAAACGATTTTTCAAACATGTATATATTGAAACAACAAATATGAAAAAATTCAGATCACTTTATATATCGCTTTACGAAAAGGCAATGATGAATATAAGGCAATGATAATCGCATAACATATGATTAACAGATAAAGAGACCGTACTTTCATGTAAAACCGCTGGAGAGATGTCAGTTGAAGAATTGGAAGGAATACCTCGATTTTGAGATTGAGCAAAAAGATCAAAATCGAATAATCATCTTATTCGAGAGGTGCCTCATAGCCTGCGCACTTTATGACGAGTTTTGGATGCGAGTAAGTATATTAAGTATATATATCAAGTATCAATCAAAGATAATATCAACGTATACATATAAACATACAAAACTGTTCACATTTTTCTATGTAGTTCGTACGCTACTTGGAATCATTGAAGGGAGATAACACAGAAAAAATTCGAGACGTGTATTCGCGGGCTTGTATGGTACATCATCCAAAGAAACCGAACTTGCACTTGCAATGGGCTATCTTTGAAGAAGGCCAGAGTAATTTCGAGAAAGCGGCTGCCATATTAGAAAATATAGATAACGTGCTACCAAATTTGCTACAAGTGGCGTATCGACGAATAAACTTGGAACGCCGCCGGGGCGACTTGGAGAAAGCGTGCGTTTTATACGAAAACTACATCAGCAATAGCAAAAACAGAACAATTGCTAATAATATTGCTGTAAAATACGCGCGATTCTTATGCAAAGTTATGAATGACGTTGACAAAGCAATTAAGGTATTAATGAAGGTAAGTTTAAATAAAAGATTTTAATTTTCTTTTGATTGTTATATAAATTATATCTTACAAAATATTGACATATGCAAATTGTTATGTTTTTATAGGCCACCGATAAGGACAAGGACAATCCAAGATTATATCTACAATTAATAGATTTGGCAATGCAACGACTACCAGTTGATACTCAAGAAATAATTGGTTATATGGACATGTTTATAGATAGAGAACATGCTGATCTAGAACAGAGAGTACTATTCGCGCAACGCAAAGTGGAATTCGTAGAAGATTTCAGTCCTGACATTCGGCAGGTTTTGAAGGCTCACGAGCAATTCCAGAAATGCATTAAGCAAGCGAAAGAAAGAAAGAAGGCAAAGGGTGAAGATACTAAAACGTTAGTGTATTGCTAATATAAAATAACTTTTACTAATTTTAAAACAATATTTTAAAAAATGAAAAATTTGGTTTTTTTTTTTTTACATAAATATTTAACTAATGTTTGATATGTTTAATCAAACTTACAGTGATTCTTCGCCACCGAAAAAAGTCAAGACCGATCAGACAAATGTACCACCTCCGCCATCCGTTGGTTCGCAATCTTCTTACCAGTATAGCAGCGGTCCAAGCGGGCCTTACCAGTCGCAGCAACAATTCCAAGGCGGACAGTACGGTGGTCAAGGTGGCTATCAGCAAGGTTATCAGCAGTATCCACCCCCATCAGATCCCAACTACGCTAATTATCAAAATTGGCAGTACGGCCAAGGCGGACCCCAAGCTTATGGTCCTTATAATCAATGGGGTTCTTATAATTACTATTAATACGAATGACAGTTGTCTTAAAAGCACATGAGACTATCGTTAAGATTACTATCGTTAATTGTGTCCATTGTACATTCTGTTTTATTTACGATTTCGATTTATATATAGAAATCAAACGGAATTGCTGTTTAAATAATATTGCGATAAATTAATATCTTTTAGAAAGAGAGTAGAATCTTTCTTTTCTACGGAAAAAAAAAACAAAAACAAAAAATGTAAAGAGTAAAATTTTCCGGTTTGCTCTTCAGGATAGATATTAATAAACCGCAGTGTATCTCGATATCTTGACATGAGAAGTTGTGTCAATTTTCGTAAAACACAGCCGTGGGAGGTTTGAATTTAAGGCACCATCTTTGACGTTCACACCTGTTTATATTTTCTACTCTTCTCGCTTTCCAAGTTGTTCTCTGGTAAACATGTTTATATGTTTACGCTAAAAATAAAATTAGAAAACAGCAAAAGTCAGCAAGATAAACGCGTAAACGCCAAAGTAAATGCTGTTTTTTTTTTTTACTGAATAATATCGTACACATTGGATAAATTGTGTACCGTTAGCAGAACTTTACTCTTACTGTATATTACTGGTATTTTATATTGCACTGAATAATATGGACGGCGATTAAAATATTTGTTCAAATTTGCAGTTTAAGAATACTTCGGATTCTCGCGCAAATATTTATATCGCTTTAATTGCAAAAAAGTGTATCAACGCCTTGACAATTAGTCGTTATATTTCTGAAATGCATGTATACACATCCAGTAAATTTGATCAAGGTCTTGTATATTAAACTGACGTAATGTTGAACACTATTGCGTGTTGCAAAGCAGTATATATATGTATAGTGTACACGAGTCTAGAACAATCAGATCAAATAAGAATGAGAAAAGAAAACGAATAATTAACGAAATTGCACCGAACACAAAGCGGATGTTTTTTTTTTTTTTTATCAGTGTTGCAGTTAAAAAACGGGTTATTAGGAAATATATCATAAAGAGAAACTACTTTGTTATATAAAAAAAAGAGAATGCCAAAGACCAAGATATTAAATTTAATTTTCCACAAAAAAAATAAATAAACGAGTAAAATCCTGCTATTGGTGTACAAGTTTCCTGGGTTCCCGTGTATGTAGTCTTTAAAGCGTTCGATATAAGCCGTGTTCGATTATTACTGGCAGTACGGAAAATCTATACGTTACGTATCCTATAGATTTTTCAGTACTGCCAGTAATAACCGAACAAATCCATAATTGGAGTACAACACACGTGCGCGTTCATGATTTTTGAAAAATTACAAATCTCACTAAAATGGCGAAATTTTACGATTATTCACTTGTACTCAAATTAATTCTAATTAATAACATATGTATCTGTATAGTTGGTTAAAATTAAAATTTAAAACTTTCTACATAGAGTTAAATAATTTTTATCTATTATAATATTTTTATCGTTTTAGTATATAAATGTTGCTGTAAATTGCAACAAAATATTCCTGATACAATATTTCTCTCGCCTCTGACGTCATCAAAACAAAAATAAACGGACAAAAATTAATGCCACTTTATATTTCTAATGTATTTATTTAAAACATGGTAAAAGACTTCAAATATATACGTTAAATTGACATAGTTTCGCGTAGTTGCCGCTTCATATCGAATTCAATCAAGACCGAACATTTGTATTCTTCGTCTTATTTTTACTTTCTTAGATTTCTTTCGCTCTTTGGCTTGAGTTGACATAAAAAATGGATACACAACTTGTATTTGAACCTACTTCAAGTTACGGATTTGTTGTTAACATAAAATATATAAAACTACCTATGTTAGTTGCCTTTATAACAAAACTTGAAAAATGTACGAGTAGATGTATAGAGGTTTTGTTGCTTATCCTAAGCTTAATTTTTTTATGCGCAAATATTAAAACAAGTTTTGCGAAGTTAACATTTTAACATTTTCTACTTTATTCTAGCATCAACATTTTTGCAAAAATTCGCAAAACATTTCTTAGGCGAGTTATACTATACGGTTTATAGATTCACAAACTTTTCGTAACAAACGAATAAAGATTGTCACAAACGATCATATCGTTTCTATCTCAGAGTATTAAAAAAATCGAATTCTCGCATAATGTATATATACTAAACTACTTTCAGATGATTCACGCGCTTGCCAAATATTTGTGAACGTAAATTATTATCGAGTGGCTCAGCTGCATGACGTAAATTGACAATGAAGGTGTCATTTGTCAAATACTTGACAAGCAAATGAATTTCAAAGTCGACTCGTTAAGTTAGTAGAAAAAGGATTTATCTTTATATATTATATATATTATATATATATATTTAATGTAATAACTTCGTATAGAACGAATATAAGTTAACTGTCATGAAAAGCTTATTCATGTAATCAACGGCATATTAAACAACCACAGCGCTTGTGGCCATTGTATTTAATCCGCAAGTGCCGTCCCCGCGGTAAACTCTGTAGTATCCTTGCTCGCCCCAACGTTTTCCCCAACTATTTTTGATGATCCAATAGGGTAATTTTTTGTGGAAGAGCGGATAACCTGAAATAAATAAATTAAAAAAGTAAATAAATAAAAATAAATAAAACTATTTAGCAGAAAAATTAAAAATTAGCTTTTTGCAAAAAGAAGTTTTAATAGAAAACCAAAATATCTCAAAATTTTTTACAATTTAAATATTATTAAGAAACAAATACGTACTACTTGTGCCGTATCCAACAATCAGTACACCGTGATCAAGGTTCTTGGGATTGCAGAGAAATCTTAAAGGATGCGAAACGCCGCCGACATAGAATTGCATAGCGTTGGCGTTGATGCCGATAGAGATCGGACCGTTCTTCACTAGCCACTGTGCCATTTGTGTCTCATCCGTAGTGATGTTAACGGCTGAGGCTAACTGAACCTTAGCCAAACTCTTTTTGAAGTGACACTTTTCATCTTCCGCATCGTATGGATAGTCTGACTCCGATTCGAGACCGCCCAACTTCTCAATGGCCCTGTACGCGTTGTCCGGCAGACCGCCGTTGCAACCCTCATCCAAGTCATCGCAATCGACCAGCTCCTGCTCGGACAGCGACAACAGATGGCCATGCTTGATCGCATACTGGCCCTCAACATTGCCAGTTACCGAAAACGCCCAACACGAGCCGCACATACCTTGATCTTTTACTGGAGTCACAGCACCCTTCTGTCGCCAATCGAAACTAGGCGGAATGTTTACGTCTGGAATCTCGGCCCGGTGCAAGGGAATGTTGTTCTCCGATTTAAGATCTGGCCGCAGACCGAGATAACGTGCTCGGAATTCTTCGCGCGATACATCGGCGAACATGTTGATGCCATAGCGTCCGGTTCCCTGTTCGTTCTTACGCAACAACCGAATTATCTCGAGATTATCACGGAATATCTGAAGTCGCAGATCTCTTTCTTCTGGCGTAGCATATGTGCGATTGTAAGTTGTCATGAAGTCAACAAACAGATTCTCAGTTCTCAGATCTTCAGCGATCTGCAGCATCTTCTGATTGTACCTGGCTCCGCGTAGAGATCGCTTTCGACGTCTCGGGCCTGCTGACGGTGGGCATTGAACCCTAATCGAAGGCGAACCATGATCGAGCCATGGTCGTGACCACACTGTTATCAAACACTCCTTCACCTCGCTTTCGGTCAGCAACTGGCAATTGTCATTGGTACCTTTTGGACAATTACTAGTACCTAGCTTGGCTTTAATCTTATAAATCTTTCCAGAGACTACCTGAACACTAGCCTCGGTAATCTCGATGAGAAACGGCTCGTTCGGACCATCTGATTCCTGAGAAACTTTATGCAACGCTTTTCCAGCAAACTCCTGAATCTCTGTATCGTTCACGGATGTTAGCTTAACTGAACCTAATTGTCTCGTTTGCCTCACCGATCGTTTTCTTCTGCTAACTTCACCTCCTTCATTATTTGTTTTCTCGATTTGAAACTCTGGCGGTGAAACTTTTTTTCGCTGAAACTTCTCTTCTTTTACGGGTTCGCGAGTATCTGGCGTGACTTCTTCTATCTTAACGGGTAGATCAAAATCCTTCATAAACTCGTTGAATTCTTTTGCCTTATTTGTAAAACCTGCGATCTTTTCGTCTTCGCTTCTATTCAAAACCACCCTTATGATTGTGGATTCCGTCACCGCAGCTTCTTCTGGCTCCTTCGACGGCACAGTCGAAGGCACATAGGTATAATTATCCAATATATCTTTCAAGCCTTCATAGGCATCAGTCTCAGTTAAAGGCGGTTGCCCATTGTACTTGGCCGTTACTGGAGATTGGCTCTCCAAATCCAATTGAGGTTGATAACTGGTACTGAAAGTATTTTCTGAATCCGTGCAATTATTTTTGGTAATTCTAAGAGACTCTCGTCTCCAAGGCTGTTGCTCGAACGTGACCAAGCATAAACTTTGTGGAGCGGTTGTTCGCAATGGACATTCCTGCTCTTGTTCCAGTGAATTTTTCGAACATTCAGATTCGCCTATCAATACTAGCACCTGATATTGTATTACATTGGACGAAACTGGTACGGAACGGGTGACCCTCAAGATGCTCATCAGTTTGTGCTTGTAATCGCTTGAGGTCAGCTCATCCATTGATCTGACTGCTTGCGCACCAAAGACAACGAGACTAGGTTGGTTCGGATTTAACTCATACGGACAGCCTGGACAATACGTATTGCCGGAAGCACGTAAAGCGACGAATAATCTGGCATTGTCATCATTTGTCTCCTGAATCTCGTGATCCAGCTCGACGCTTCGATTGTTTGTTGCCTGTTCCGCCATGGTTTCTTGAGTAACCTGAGTATCATCTTGCTCCTGATAATTCTGCTGCTCTAATGACATGTCATTTTGTGTATCAGCTGGATAATAGTACATACACTGAATGGAGTCATTCAATGTCTCTATGTCTCCATGCTCATCTTGCTTTAAATCAATTGTACATGCTTCTTTGGGACAGGATTCCGTCCCACATATCGGATTCAAGTTGTATGTAAACTTGTACACTTTGTAAGGTGGCTCCTCCTGCAATATTAAAAATATTTATGAAGAATAAAGTATAAATTATCCTAATCAATTATATCAGTCAATTTTAATCTCGGTTCCAATGTAAATACATATATATGATGATATTATTAATTAAACCAATTTAATAAATACCTACATTAATAATGAATAATTGTTTAAATCAATTATATGATAATAATTCTGTAATATACAACAGAAGAAACAGCGTTTAATAAAACCAAGGATGATCTGCTGCGTAGAAACAGTTTTTAACATATTTTTACAGTAGTACAACTTGGCCTGATAACCCAGAACATTATTATCTCAATTTATCATTGACTCAAAATGCATGCGTAGTAAAGTGAACATGTGAATTGATGTATGTTGCAACAGAGGAATTACATTACTTTGCACACTGATATGTAATGATCTCCTTACAAGTAAAGTATTATTCTGTGATGAATTCTTTTGCACAGCTTCAATTAAATTTGCTTTTTAAGTATTTTTCAAGAAATTAAAAACTTAAATTTTTTAATTAAAAACTTTAAAAAATTTTAAAAACAAACATTTATTAAAATTTTCTTTTTGCAAAACAAAATTTTTATAATTTTGTCATTATAAAATTACTTAAAAGATTATTTTTTTATATTTTTTACTAGTCTTTTTCTTTTATTTTCTCTACGCATTTTCTTCAAAAATAATTTTATATCATAGAAAACTTCACTCTGCATAAATTATTATAATTTATTCTGTATTGTTTTGACAATACTTTTTGTTCTGTATTGTTTTGACAAACTCTTAATAGTCTTTATTTTTAACACGAGAATTTTTTTCTTCATCTTTGAAACTTATCAAATATATTAAGACTTTATCAGAATCTTTTTTCTTTTTATCTCCGGAAGTTATCAACATACATTAAAGCGTTATTTTGCAGCAAAACATATTTTATATCTCAGTAACATTTTATGCTGTAAAATACTGTACAGTGTAATTCGTGACTCATCAATAATTTACAAGCAAAGTCTTGCTGACACTTGCTGTTGACAGTCATCTGTCACCAAACAAAGGAAATTACACACATCTATATGTTTGCTTGTTTTATGACCATCTTTCTTCGGAACCAAAAACAAAACACGTGATATTGTGTCTGTGAGACACGATACATCATCACATCATTTCCCATGATGTCACTTCTTTTTACGAAAATATCTCGCAATTGTACGGGGCGTAACTTACCAATTCCTGTGCATTAATCAGTTCGCCGTGCGCATACATATGATGTGTCGGCGAATGCTCGTTCAGAGCTGTCCACGCCTTTTCCCATAACGTCAATGGAACTCGGTTCACCGGGATATTCACCGGATTTGACTGTACCGTCTGCACGATCACACAGGCGAGATAGAGAAGCGCGAGAAAATTCGCGCGACTTCGTTCTGCCATATTAAGAGATTGCGCGTTGTCGCGCTTCTGACTAACCCTCGACTCGAATCTCGAACACGCTCTTCGTTCCAGCAGCAGACTCAAGCAGACTGATGACTACAACAACACATTCGTTCAATTGAGCGACTGCGACGTTCTTATGGAAAATTTGTTACCAACGTTTCGAACGCCATCTTGACATCTCAAATATAAATTAACTGTGATTACTATAGGTAGGTAAAAAATAACGCCGGTAACACATTGGTACAATTATCGACTAAGTTTTGACATTTATATTGATTTTAGTTCACATTTTCTCGAAGTTTTATCTAAGATGGCAGCACAAATTGGCTGGTCAAAAATACATGAAAGTAGCCATATTAGCTTGTAGTGGTGGCATTTATTTTCTCAATAAAAAAAAAAAAATACATGAAAGTTCCGGGTCATTTGAGCAGGATCTGATCTGAGACATGACATTATTAAAAATAATTACACAGGCCAACAAAAAAAAAAATTATCTGAACTCGAAATGGGAAACATGTTTTCATATGTATTTTGATATGCTGAATCCAAATCTGAAGTCAAAATAAGGGATTTCCTAGATCGATTATCTGAATGCTTTTCCCTGGTTTCTAAGATTTTCTGATGATTAAACGCAATTTAAAGAAGATCGATCTGGGAAACTCTCTATTTTAACTTCAGATTTGGATTCAGCACCTCAAAATACGTAAGAAAACATGTTTCCCATTTCGACTTCAGATAACTTTTTTTCTTTTGTTGGCCTGTGTTATTTGTCATAAGTATTGAACGGAATAAAAACAGCTTTTACAAAATAAAGGAGAATAACAAAAGAAAATGCAATCTGCCAAAAACCATTTTTGGCACAATCTAAAAAACAAAAATTTTTTCTCGAGTTACAGTAATCTCAATAATAATTGCACGTAATCTCGAAATGTAAAAGTTATACAAAAAATTAAAGGACATCGGACACCACTAGAGTACGCATTCAAGAATGTGATGAGACCACGAGTACATCAGTGTAAAGCCTACAAAAAAAGAATAGTTTGCCCTGTGTTAGCAGAATCTAATGAAGGATAGGAAGAACGCGAGAAACAGTAATCCGTCTCAGTTTAAATAAAAGAACGAGCGAACGAAAGACAAGGAAAGAGACACAAGAATGGAAAAGTTGCATTGTAACGTCCGACCGGTATTCTCAATAAAAACAAAACAAAAAAATATGCATAAAAGTTTTATTGCTCTGATTATAAGCATTTTTATGCAAAATGAGCATAATTCATCATACAACATCTATTGACGTAATAAAACTTGTTCTTTAGAACAAGAGCTTGTAGAAGCCGATAGCAATAGTTTTTTTTTTTTTTGATGATGCCAATGTCTTTATAATTTTGCTTGTGCCTTTACAACTGATAGCCATTGATTGCCACATCTAGAAAAGTTGGTATTTGAAAATATTGTCCAGATCTTTATTTTTCTCGATATTGTCAAACGATTGGACTACATTTTCTCTACAAAAGCGCAGAATCAATTACAAACGAAATCAATCACGCACATCACAAGAATCAAATTAAATTACGTGCTTTTTTTAATGCACAAGTAAGCAAAAAAAAAAAAAACAAAATATAAAGATAAATTTCAAACTGTTGTTTATACCATAATATAGAAAATAATAATAATAATAATATATGTCTTGCTGCATAATGAAGTTTACGTAAGAATGCTAATTTTGGCGCTTGCAGGGTAACAATTAACTTCAAACTTGTAATACTTGTTTAATTCTATAAACGTTTTTTTATATAAGATGCGTATATATTCTGTAAACTTTAGACATTTATGTCTGCATGATTACGTCTGTTTTGTCACCATATTTGTTTGCACTTATTCTGTATCTATTGATCGGAATGAAAAACGCGTCTCTAGAATAGAAGAGAATATGCTAAAATATAGCCTGGATTCAAAACATCACTAAGAAAAACGAAAAAAAAGTTTATTTTGACTGTTACCACGTAGACAATATTTTCACTTCGTGTACAAAATTGATCCGACAAATCGGAGTTCGGCTGTCGCTTCAGCATCATTTTAAGAGGATGCTGGACCGTCCTGTTTTATCAGTTTACTACGAGTACAGTCTTCGGATTTTTGTCATACTTACTGCACAAATTAGGAAACGGTTCTCCAAATTAAAAAAAAATAGTCTAAAGACTCACTGCAGGAAATAAATATTTCTGAAACAAAAAAAT
>QVNV01005086.1:0-13782 GCA_014825455.1 Pseudomyrmex pallidus | reverse complement strand
CATATCGTGCCTACATAATTCACTCACTATGATGACACAGCTGAGTGGAATCTGCTGCAAAGTGCTGATTAAACCTGCGTGCATACTGCAATCATTTGGCTATCGGGGTAAAGAAGTTAACGAATTATCAAACTGTCTGTTAACATAAATTATTAAACTGTTGTCATAAATAACTAAAATGCTTAGAAATGATGGGACAGATTAGTTCGCCAAGTTTCTGCGCAATGACAAACTACATTATATTGTAAAAAATGATAATTTATTATACAAAAGAATACATTGCGCAATAATTCGCACTTAATAAGAAATCAAGTCATAAATGGCATGCATTTTGTAGTTACGCATACATTTGCATATTTTCATTTTCAATGAAGAGTATATAAGTACCTTAGAAAAAGATGAAGACAATTGTATGTGTTAACTGAAGAAAATAAAAGCTGATTAAGAGACAAGTGAAAAAAAGGATCGATAGTAAATACGACGAACTAATCGGACGGAATTAAACGCACGTCTGTTAAAATTAGAAGAAAATTGAAGACAGGTCAATGAAAAATTTGCATGTCTCCTATGCATGGAAATTACAAGCTTGTGGTCGCACGCCACACTACATGATCAGAACAAACGTGACAGCGAGAAGACGCGGCGTAGCGTGACGTGGTATAGCATAACGTGGCATAGAACGGCGGCGGTTGAACATGGAGATGTGCAAGTTCCGTGTAGAAGACGCGCGGGGATAGAACTTGGTCGGGGCGAGAAAGGGGGAGTCTGTGCACGAGAGGGAGCAAGCGACAGAGGGTAGCCGCCGTGTTCTCTCAGGGAGAAGTGGGGTGACGAAAAGGAAGACGACATCATCCCCGCGCGCAGGGGGACGTGCGCAGCTTTCCGGCCGCTCCAGTGAGCGAAGCGCGCGACGACGAGGAAGACAGCACGGCGGAAGCGAGTCGCTTCTGTCTTCGATTCGCGATACTCCCCCATGCGTCGTGCTCCCACTACCGACGACCTACGCCATCTCCATCCAGCTACCGTGAGAAAGAAGAAGAGAGAGAGAAATAGTTGAAGGTGAGCGGAGGAAGGTGAGAAACGGAAAAGGAGTTCAGAGCATCGGTGTGGTGTCCTCAGACGAGTTCTCGTCGGCGCAGCGCGAAGGTGGAGTTGGAGAGAACACTCCCTGGTCCTCCCGCCCGCGCCTCGTGGCCGGTCGTAGATACGCGCAAAGAATACGCGCGAGCGCCGTGCGGCACACGAGAGAGAAAAAGAGGGAGAGAGAGAGCGAGCAACTCGGGGAACCGTGGACGGACGGTGGTGCTAGCGCGCACGAGTGCCAGTTTCGCGGAGGAGTGCGTACGCGACGATGCCCGCGGCTTCGGTCGGCTTTGGTGGAGCTGAGTACAATCGTGTGAGCTGCAAGGTGCAGTGAGGTGTTCTGGGAAGGCGTTGTCACACACACATACACACACAAAACACACATACACACACATATAAACATTACATACATACACATTGCCGAGAGAGGGTAGGACGCCTCCTTGACGATGGTTAATCCGAGATAACCTGGACAAAACGGCCCATCGCCGCGTCCCGCTCATTTTAATACGATCTCGGTCATCCTCGACGTCGAACGTCAGTGATCGAGAATGATCGGCAAGATGTGCGAGGATATCACTGTTATTAAACTGTTTAATTGGAGGATTCCAATACTATTTATTCTGCTACGTGCTCTCTCGCGTAGAAAGCTTCTGTCGGTGTGAAAAGGGCGGAAGACGAAAAGAGTGAGAAACGTCAAAACGGAAAAATTTGGTCTATAATTGGCGGACGAAAACGGACGGAAGAGAACACGGAGCGGACGAAAATAGACGCGGAGAGGAAAAAATTAAACTGGCGAAGTGATAAGAGAAAACGAGGGAGAACCGGACAGCCAAGGGGAGAGTAGACAGAAGCAGGAGCAGCCATTTTGGTCGTGCATTCTGCGCTGCCGCCGCTAACTCACTGATCAGAAATGATGATCGCGGTAATCTCGGTGCAATCGTGATACCATATCGAATGGTAGTCCTCGTGACGTATAGTGGTGTCCGTGACAAGGAGCAAGTTTGCTAAAAAAAAAAAAAAAAAAAAAAAAAAAAAAAAGAAGCAGCAACGGGATGGAAGAGCAACGGTTCGAAGCAATGTGCATGTGAGAAAAAAAGGAGCAAGAGATAGTGCAAGTGGAAACAAAGAAGAGTAGGCAAGAGCGGCGTGAGAGTGGCGGGGAGGAACCATCGAAGGGTGCGTGTTGTGCGGGGGTGCACCGCTCTCCGGTGGCATGGGGCTCGGGAGGGGGACTCGCCCCCTCTCGTAACCGCCGCGAAGCGCCAAGATTTCCCGCATAGAGTTCATCGAGAAATGGGGGCTGACCCCTGTCCTCAAACCGAGGCAGGACCTACGCCCCCACCGGAATGGTGCGGAGGAACACGGCGACACGAGGTAGGCCGGGCTTGAACGGCCTCATTCAGTAGCGAAAAATCGACATAGGGCTATAAAATGTGTTAGACATGTTGAAGATGATAGACGACAGGTCATTTGAATGTGTATAGCGATAGTGATAGATGTCCTTGACAATTGGCACAATTCGTGAAATCTTTTGGATGGTAAACTAACATGCGGGACTTTGGTTTCTTGAGTATTACAAACGCGTTGATTGCAAACTTCGCGTGTGTGAAGTTTATTTTGTTAAATTAAAAATTCCTAGAGGAAAACTGATTGCAAGTGGTACAAGTCAACGTAGGACGAAACTGTAACGTAAACTACTATAGACATTGTACAAAGATAAAAAAGAACAAACACATGAGTATTTTTCTAATTGATTTGCTAAGAACGACGTATTTCTAGGAACATAAGTTGCAAAACTTTTAATCCTTCGAGTTTTTAAATTTATGTTTTTAAATCACCTGACATGTTTGCGGTATAAAGTTGTCTAGGTTATGTGCAAGCGGGCGTAAGTTTAATCGAAAGCCGCACTGCGTTTAAACCTCGCTTTCCGCTAGTGGCGGACTCTGAGAAATGTATATTACGATTTCGTACATTTGCAATTCACGAAGAAACGAGAGAGGAGGAAAGAGATTGGGAAACAATGTAACGTTTTCTTCGATGGTAGTTGCGTCTATTTCTGTTTACTGTTTGCGGTGCAATTCGCACGATTGTCTCGTGTCTCATGGATCGTTTATTCGCGGCGCTTTTCCTGGGAAAAAAGCTGAGAGGGGGAGAGGAACAAACGATCAACGAGCCGATCTAATAATAAACGCAACGAGCTTGCAGATCTGGCCCGATGATCGCTCGTGTGCTTTTTTCTTTTTCCTTTTACACGCTTTAAATTTGCAAATAATTATTGTTTCAAATTTATAATTTATTAATCGCCATACAGACAACTAGATTACTTTTAATGGTGTTGTTTACGCATACATATATAACAATTGCTATTGTAAATAAATCTACGCGATTGCTTTGACTTATCGCGACAAATGCGTACGTCGTTCACGTAACTCAAATAGAAAAATATGCCAAAAGGTTAATAGAAACATGAAGCTCACTTGTAACACACACGTGATTAAGTGTTTGCATTAATAGACATGCGATATGATTATATATTGAGGTCCTAAAAAAAAACGCTAAAAATATATTCCTATTTCTAAACTGGTAGTTATCTTTAGGACAACAGAAAGAGCATTCCTCTTTCACTCGAGCATTCTGTGGTATGCGCTACGATTCCTTCTGCGATCCATCTTGGCAATTATGAATTCTTTCGAATTGCTAGAGAATATATTATATCTGAGTGTTAAAAGAAACAAACAAACACTTATAAATAAAACCAAACACTTTTTTATAATAAAAAATTGCAAAAATTTATTTTATTTAAATGTTCTTATTTGCGTACAATATATACTTAGATATATATGTAATTTATACATATAAATTTATACATATAATTTAAAGATATATTTAGTCAATATTGATATCTCTTGTCAAATGTTTTTCGTAATGTGAAAAAAACATCTTGCATTGCTCGATTTGTTTATCTTTTGCGTGCAAAGCTTTTTTCATATACACATTTGAACGTAACAGACTCGTGTATGCGCATGCAAGGAATATGCATCTCTCGCGTGGGCGTCCGGCGTCACGTGCGTGCATAACACGAGGGCGTTCGCACTTTTGCGCTTGTATCGCAATACTAACAATATCGCGGTAATAACGGAAGGATTCATGTTTTTTGTCTGAATTGTTAAATGTTTACATACTCAACTTGCGCTACCGGTTTCGCAAACAAGTTCGAATTGTAACCAAAACAGCTGTAAAAATATTGGACTTTTAAACATATAAAACTACATCATATTCGAATCTCATACTTTGTGAGTCACTCACAATTTTTTTTTCCTATTGATATATTCGCATTCCTACGTCTTTATGTAACTTTATAAAAATCGTCGAAAGCCGTCGCATCGCGCTCCGCAGTGGCCTCTCTATTATTCGCTGAAGCACTCGATGCAGCGAAAAAATGTAGACGACGCATTAAGGAGCGGAAAGTAGCACGACGAGATGGCCCAAGCTTCTTGAAGAAGCTCTGAATTAATGACGAAGTCACAGGGCTGTAACTAGGGGCGTGAATATAAACCTCGACAAATATGTAGGTTTGTTTTACTACACTTTTTTTTTGCATTGACGTAGTCATTATATAAAATAAGCATCGACAGTTTTCTCTTTTTTCTTTTATATTTCTTTGGGTTTAGATATTACAATTTTCCCAGACAAAATATTGACGCACCAATTAACTTAAATAAAAGTGATCATTTCTGAGCAACATAGTCTTCAATATTTACAAACTAGAGGATCGATTATTTATTTGAATATAGAAATATGTTCTTTTTTGTTTATTATATTTATTTACTTTTTTCTATCTAACATTTGTCTAGGAAAATTGTTTTATTGAACTCAAGGAAATCATAAAAAAACAATGTTAGGGCTCTGAATTTCGAGTTTATCCTTTTCTTAAAGGATCAAGGTGTTTTCTCCTCTTGAAGATTCATGCGCAGTCAGCTTCTTCTTCGTCTTCCTCGTCGGCAATCTCTTCTTTTAATATGGGTCAGCCTGATTATGCTGAGACACGAATGATCGCATAAAAATAGGAAGAGCGATACTTCACATGTAGCCGAAGTGTTGCAGATAAGAAGGAATGAGGGATATAAGAGTTCACCAAATATTTAGAGCTCCTGATTTCGCCGTCTTTTGACGGGGAAAGAAATTCCGGCACTAGAGGGTAATAGCCACACACATGATATAAATTAGGTAGTTTTGTTACCAATTTTGAAAGGCAGATTTTGACAAATAGCATTTTGTTAGATAGGAATCATGCGTTATAATTTTTTACGTCTCAATCTAGTAGTCAGATTTAAAATTATGCTTTTTTCAAAATACATTTTCTTCATTAATATTCGAACAATGTAGATACTAACAATCATCAACAAAACATTTATGCGACGTTAGAGAGAGCTACACACACACACACACACACACACACACACACACACACACACACACACACACACACACACACACACACACACACACACACACACACACACACACACACACACACACACACACACACACACACACGTATAATATTTTATTGGCTACGCCTGATAATAAGTAGATATCAATATCAGTGCGCAATAACAGCAGATTATAGGGATCGATACTCGTGTCTTGTATTTCTACAACATCAAATTGTTTCTCGATTTTTCTCTTTTTTGTTCTAAGCGTTCTTTTTTTTATATTTTCCTGGAGCACTCGGATAGCGCTATATAAAATTAATTCTCAGTCGAGGGTAATCACTTGACCAGATTCACATTACCAATTAGAGGGCGACACCTTTCAAGCTTCTCTCCTCTGATGGGAAGCATCTGCCTCTAATAGGTATCAGACCTTACATTACTCGGCTTTAATAGGTATCGGTAGTTTAAACTCGTTATCTCTGCTTTCAGGCAAATTTGCTCTCGAAAAACGAAGAAAACTTATCAAATTCGGTAAATTTGACAAGTTGTTGTTAACAACTACACATGTGTAAAGTTCAAAATAAAAATTTCAGAACACTGGTAAATTTTTCGAAAATTACGATTATTTAGAAGAAATGTGTGAGATGTGCGAAATAAATAGAGAGAGAGAGATAAATTAAAAAATATGTATCCAGTTGTGAACATCGATGATTTTAATATATTATATTATTTTTAATATCCGAGAACATGCGCGATAAAATGAAATTGAAATTTGAAAAATGGAAAAGTTTATCTTATATATAATATTTGATTATTCTGTACACGTGGACATTTTGTAACGATTTGATATTTATCGTAATTATTGTGGGTGGAACAATTTATGTGCATAATGGCCTACGCGGTTTTTATGCTTGACTGTCGAAATGTCAAACTATGGAGCGTATGTATCACACGTATTCTATGTTAATTGAGATCTATCAAAACATTAAGTTTTTCGAGTCATAACGTAGGTTTTGATTTTACTTCCTGTAAACAATATATTTCGCGCACGAAGAGAATGCAACAAATTGCTATCATTAATAATTCTTAATAGCCAGCAATACACTTTGTACGGAAACGTTTATCGTGTTTTAAATATCACTCTTGTTTTAACAGATTATCACTGTAATATACATGACTAATGACTTTTTGGTTGTTACTACTACGTAATAGAAATAAAATAATCGTCAAAATTTAGATAACATATATTTAACCCTAGTGGTCCCAGTATTGCACTGGTGCAACGTCAATTTTATTGGCGAATCGAATTTTACTATAGTTAAGTAGGAAATTCTGATCGATCGAGAATATTAGTTTGACGTATTATAAAGTAAATTTCTTCACGAGATTGAGAGAAGAAATTTTTTCTCCAAAAATCTAATTTGACGCCAGTGTCTTTGGTAAAAATCGCGTGGCTCTTGAGAAGTGAGAAAAGTTAATTGAGAAAATCAAGTATAATAATTGTTACGTATCATTATTGTTAAAAGTTTTGTTGGAACATCTTATTGAAAGTCTGATAAGTAGTAAAAACTAGCTTAGAAGTTGTTTTGTTTTTTTTATTTAAAAAATTGTTTTGTTTTATGCTGTAAAATCGATTTTAGGGTTTCCACACTTTTCACATGGTTTTTTTTTTTAAATAAAATGATAAGACATGTTAAACCTATGAGTTTCAGAATTTTCTGGAAGCTTTTTCATAGCGAGACCAATAGGGTTAATATTTTTTTACGAATAATTTCTAAGATTTTACATGAATATATATTACACATTGTAAGCGAACATATCATTAGAGTATTTGTCGCGCACGTGAACTTCTTTTTCGCGGTAGCACGTGCTATCAGCAGCGACAGTGCCGTCGCATAGAACCGCGCGTAGTAGCTATTTCCGCAAGACGTCGCGCTATTTCCATCATCGGCGACTCCGCGAGAGTGCACGGACTTCAAAATTGATATTTGTCCTCGTCGTATTTCCCATTGACGTCCTAAAATAAATCGCCGATCGACGTAACACTCCGCCGGATATATCGACTGAATGCATCCTCGCTTCTAAATCGGGTGATTTGTAAAGTAACACTGAGAGTAAAGCGTGGGCAATCTTCAGCTCTTCTCTGAGCGGCCCGCTCGATGATCGATCCGATAAACATTTTTCTTGTTCCTCGAGAAGAAGACGTATGCGCGTCGTATTTTCGATAGAATATTGGGTATTCTTGCGCGCATGTCTCATTATCTGTACGTGACTGAAGATATTAGCATAATATTAGCAACGAGTTTCCCAGCACGGAATCACCAAGAGAACAGTGCTCATCCGGCCGAGCAAATTTTTACGAGGTGAAAGCTCTTTCGAAAGGTGAGCTCGTTTGAGCGAGGTAACCTCCGAAGGGATGGCCACACATTTTCTCTATTCATTCCTGAAAGATGCCACTCAAGCGTCCACGTGTGTCTTCGATTATAATATTACGTGATTACATGATATTTCGTTGATTACTCGTGCAACTTGATCGAAAGACAGAAGGAAAATGTTTATTTATATATCTTGAATGCTAGAAGAAGTGCAGACGTTAAATTTACCTCACTTGTGTGTGTATACATGTGTGCACGCGCTAAAATTGTTTTTGGAGGATAGTATTATTTTTAGTCGCTTGATGACTTCAAAGATCGCGAATTTTTAACTTCATCATTTAAATACTTATCGATCGTCCGGTAAGTATTTAATACGCTTCAGCAGTGCTAATGTAATCTTCAAGTGTCATTTAGCCAAATTGCATATTTTTGATCTGTTTGACTATTGTTGAAAGCGACGGGCATCAACATTCTCATAAATATACTAGTATATATAAGTACCAGTTTCAGTAAAGACTATTTATATTAAGTAGAACATTATACTGTAGCATATATGTAGATATAGATATGCATCGTGTGTCAATTGCTATTTGGTCAGTAGTATGTATCAGAGTTCTAATAGCTTGGTAGACGCGTAAGCCACGTGTCCATCTGATAGTTTTGTTGATAAGGCGATGGATAATTTTCCGGTAAACTGAAGAAATTTATTTACCTATCATAGAATACAGACAACTATTAAGAATTTATTATAGTATCTCTCGGACGAAAATTTTAATTATTAGCAAGTTGTAATATAATATAAATATAGAAATTTTATTGTTACTAGTTATGACCTTGAGATAATTCTGTACATACTGTATAAAATTTAGTAGGCTGTCTTTTTTATTAGGCCAGTACATACATATATAAATTTGATTAATATATGATATACATATATCATATATTAATTTTTTTATTTCAATAGTCGATGGAATCTCTTTCTCTCTGATTTTTGTATAAAATTATATATTACTCACATATCAATCAATTTTGTGTTTATTTTGTGTTTTTGCTGTTAGGGAAAATTATTAACAACGACAACTTTGATCATTGCAGATCGCTGCCGAAACTCAGCAGCCAGGACGAGGATGGGACAAATCCCCACACCCAATACACAGGCGTCACACACTTCGAGCCCATACCGCACGATCATGACTTTTGCGAGAGGGTTGTCATCAACGTAAGTGTGAAAATGTTATAAAACAAATAAATATAACACAGATAATCTCACAAATAATCTCATATCGTATTTTTTATTAAAAACAAAAAAAAATATATCTTTAGTTTACGTCAGTTTTAAAAATTGAGTAAGTTTTGAGAGAGTATATTAAATAGTTTTGGCTCACTTTATAATACTTTTGGCGCCTTGCTGATTTGTGAAATGAAAACTTCTCGCCAAAAAAGTTTCGTCTTCACAGAACCTTGGCGCCGCAGATCCTTAATCTCGCAAAGTCTCGTGCCATAAATCGTACATTCGACATTTTCCAGGACGAAAGCAGAAAATATCTCTATCTATCTCAAATGTAAATGTAATTCTTAAAAATGTTTCTGCACATTGATTTTATTTAAAATTTTACGTTTTTATGTTATTTATGCTTGAAGTGTTTCTTTTTATTACTACAAACTAATAACCGCAAGCCACGTGTGTTGTCCCGCACATACCTTTCTTTGTTCAATCCGATTCGGCATTTGTATGCACTCTTCTTTTGACGAGTTGAGATTATCTCAAGACATGAAGTGACCTACAGACCGTGTTTTGGCGGCCATCCAAGTTCGTCTTGGAATTGAGGGCGATATAGCGCCAAGGTCGTATTGTGTGAACGGAATTATCTGTCCTCGTGGATGACACGACTGCATTGCGCCAATTACAGCAATCGGTTCGATCGATTTTGTTCTTGTTTTTTTCCTTTCCTTCCTGCCTCGGCGATGGGCTCAAAAACTCGACGGAGGTCAAAGTACGCTGCTCAATGCGTGGGTGGAGCGTGTGCAAGTGTGGATCGTAGAATCAATATGTGCGCATATTCGGCTCGAGATTTGACGTGCTTTTCACTTTCAATTTGCAGTTAAAGGTTACATTTAAATGTAAAAGAGAAAGTAGTTCTATACGATTTGTTTCAATATTAGAAGATAACTTCAGAGGTCATTCGGACATTTCCAATTTTTTTTATAAAGTTTTTAATTTATAGTTTGTTGGTATTGAGCTTGAATTTTCATTGTTAATTTTGTATGTATTAATTTTTTTTAACATGATTAATTTTTTTAACATGGATGGTTTGGATTTCGGTGAAATACTCAAAACGTCAAATCGATTTTTTGTTAAAATGCTGAAAGTCTAAAATTGTCAGGCTATTCAACATAAGTTAATAAAATTAGATAAGTGGTCGATGTGATAATCTCCGATAATACATTATTCTTTTTGTGACGAGCGGCCCTGTAACCACTCGCGCTCCCCTCCCCTTTCCTGGTCACAATTAGCCGCTTGAGCGACGCGCCCCGCCCAGTGCGGCGCCACCGTACCAATAATCGATTGCTGCGATCGACAGGTGAGCGGGCTACGGTTTGAGACACAGCTGCGTACACTGAACCAATTTCCGGACACGCTGCTCGGCGATCCGTCACGGCGACTCCGATATTTTGATCCGCTGCGCAACGAATACTTCTTCGATCGGAATCGACCTTCCTTCGATGCCATACTATATTACTATCAGAGCGGCGGCCGCCTACGCCGTCCGGTCAACGTCCCGCTCGATGTCTTCTCTGAGGAGATCAAGTTCTACGAGTTGGGCGAACTGGCTACCAACAAGTTCAGGTACGAGCGTCAGCTGTTTGGTTCTCAAGCATCAACCCTCGATAATACCGTCCCTAATACCACGTGTGATCTAAGTTAGCGTAAATGTCGTGTTTGCGATTCTGCAAATCCTTGAGTCAGAAGTCTTCAAGAGCACAGTTTTTAATATTTTTGCGTCTAGTCTTTGGACTACAAAGTTGATACAAAGTAACTAATGTCCTTTCGATTAGTTTAAAACGGATTTGTATTCAACTCTTGCTCTCGGCAGAACACAGTTCTCAAAGACATACATTCCCGATCCTATAACATTCTGCATTATAAATGAGATACAAATATAGAAGTAGAAGAGATAAGGAAAGTCGCGACATTAACAAACCACTGACCGACTGAAACAGGGAGGACGAAGGCTTTATCAAGGAGGAGGAGAAGCCGCTGCCGTCGCACGAGTTTCAGAGGAAGGTCTGGTTGTTGTTCGAATACCCGGAAAGCTCGCAAGGCGCCCGGGTGGTCGCTATAATCTCCGTGTTCGTGATCCTTCTGTCGATCGTAATCTTCTGCTTGGAGACGCTGCCCGAGTTCAAGCACTACAAAGTCTTCAACACGACGACGAACGGCACGAAGATCGAGGAGGACGAAGTGCCGGACATCACAGACCCGTTCTTCCTAATAGAGACTATTTGTATCATCTGGTTCACGTTCGAATTAACAGTGCGCTTCCTCGCCTGCCCAAACAAATTCAACTTCTTCCGTGACGTAATGAACATCATCGACATCATCGCAATCATTCCGTACTTCATCACCCTCGCCACGGTGGTGGCCGAGGAGGAGGACACGCTGAACCTACCTAAAGCGCCGGTAAGCCCGCAGGACAAGAGCACGAATCAAGCGATGTCCCTGGCGATACTCAGGGTAATCAGACTGGTCAGAGTGTTCCGGATATTCAAGTTATCCAGGCACAGTAAAGGCCTTCAGATCCTTGGACGGACCCTCAAAGCCTCCATGAGGGAACTCGGGCTACTCATCTTTTTCCTTTTCATCGGTAAGTTTGATGATGTGTCCTTCGTAAGAATTAGTGATAAGAGAAAATTTATATCTTCTCTTTACGTTATGGTTAATAACTTATGTAAGAAAAATAGATTGAGATAAACAAAACAAAACAAAACAAAACAAAAAAAAAAGAATAAAGTTTAAAAATAGAGAAAATTGGAAAAAATTTAGATATCTTTACTTAGATTTGTATTACGACATACATTTTCGCGATGCAAATTTTCCTAACTATTTTAAATTATTCCGTGGAAAACTTCAAAATTATGATGAGAGACGAAAATGAGAAACAGAAAATTAATTTTATTATTTGAAAGACTTTTTTGACATTTTTATTTATGTGAGTATATATGTCGGACTTTTATGCAGATTATTTCCATGTAGGAATAAACGAATTTAACGTAAAGGTTTTTTATGTGTAACGAAGAATGTGGTCGGATGAAAACCTAGGTGAAAAAATATTGGCTCAATAAGCTACACGATTAATCGATATCGAAAATAAACAGTTGGCGAGATTGTTTTTCGCAGAAATTTGAATTTAAATCGATCTTGAAACACTCGGAAAACGTCGTTTATAAGGATCATTTTTTTATATATAATCGCTTCGGCTCGAATACTCATCGTTACTCTTTAAAAAAAAAGATTTATAACGTTCATTTAGGATGAAACTTTTGAATACCAAGATCTTTGTCGATCTTTTACAAACAATGGCTTTCGGAAAGAAACGAATAATAAAGATATGGATGATATAAAAAGCAGGAATTTAAAACAGCTTAAACAATTTAGCATAAACATTCTACATTGT
This sequence comes from Pseudomyrmex pallidus, assembly GCA_014825455.1. Lineage (NCBI taxonomy): Eukaryota > Metazoa > Arthropoda > Insecta > Hymenoptera > Formicidae > Pseudomyrmex > Pseudomyrmex pallidus. The sequence continues at coordinate 1,209 of QVNV01005086.1, read as the reverse complement.
AGAATATTTATGAAGATTTCGGCAAGATCTGATACTTCTTTTTTTGTTAAATTTTATGGAATTTTACAAAGTCAGTGTGTGAAAACAATCTTGCGAATTGTTCTCCTAAATAAGATTCCACTGTACAAATTTGCTTAAGCACACTTTAACTTTCTTAACGTTTCTCATAAAGGTCTCTGGCTAGTCTTTCTCGTGTGGAAAAGTTCTTACCATTGAATACTGCATGCCAACCGTTCCATATCGATGGGATATGAAACATACAACTTTAGAAGTTTTCTTTCTTTGCTACTAAATAATAAGCTGCAGATTCTCATCCAAGGTATATCTGGTGTGGACCAGTTGAGACACGATCGACCGTTCACTTGGATCACTGTAGCGATCCTGATTGATCCTGGGGATTGACACGTACTGTTGGACGTTTCCAGATGTGATCAGAGAATCACGACCCTAGTAGTCGGATTTTACATCCGCAGCGGCCGATATACACGATGCGTGTGGACGATGACGTACCACCATCTTGACTCGTACCTTCCTCTTGTGTGCGTTGCAGGTGTGGTGCTGTTCTCGTCGGCAGTCTACTTCGCGGAGGCCGGCACGCAGGACAGCTTCTTCAAATCGATACCGGACGCGTTCTGGTGGGCGGTGGTCACGATGACGACCGTGGGCTACGGCGACATGAGGTACAGAGTCACCGGGGGCGTTAAACCCACTGAACCGGTGTTTTCTTCCTTGCATTGCAGGTGTGGTGCTATTCTCGTCGGCGGTATACTTCGCGGAGGCCGGCTCCGAGAATTCGTTCTTCAAGTCCATTCCGGACGCATTCTGGTGGGCCGTTGTCACGATGACGACCGTGGGCTATGGTGACATGACGTATGATGTACTCACTTTCACTTAAGACTCTAGTTAATGCCCGCAAAACAACGATGATCTTTTCGGGTCGTCGAAAAAAAAAGAGAAAAGCATAGAAAGAAAGAGAGATCTAACGAACACACGCAACCTCCCCTCAAGCCTTTAATCATTCGCATGACACTTTTTCAAGTTTGCAACAACATTTTTCTTTAAGTTCTTTAAGAGGGTCCTGGAGCGTACTATATATATCGTGACTACTGTTACCAATACAAGTGACATCAACCATAGAGCGTCGTTAGAGAAACAAGGATATACATATGTAAAAAGAGGTTATGTTAGATTTAACCGTATAATAGATTG
>QVNV01005085.1:0-12504 GCA_014825455.1 Pseudomyrmex pallidus | reverse complement strand
TATATCTATATATATATATATATATATATATATATATATATATATATATATATATATATATATATATATATATATATATTCGTTCTACTAAGTTGAGGGGGGAACAATGAACGCGCGGATCCCTAAAAAAAATGTCCACCCCTCGTATTTTCTGCAACGAGTTGCGTAGCCAAGCCGCCGCGCCGGGAGACAGATGCCTCGGTTAAACCCTCATAGGGTGCACCGCGCGGCTTCACGTGAGAAAGCTTACGAAGATCGGATCGCGATTCTCCGTACATGGTAGTACATGTCGCGCCTCCGTTCTTTTTTTTTATCTCGCGCATTTAAGACAAAGTAATCGCAATCTAAATAAAGCGAACTCGTCGCTTTTCATCTTCTTACAGGACGCTTTGTTGAAGCAATTAGTAAGCAACGCGGAGCAGCTCGGTACCGGTCCACGATGGGATGTTATAGCCAGTAATTTTCCAGATCGAAGCGATGTTCAGTGCCAGCAGAGATGGGCGAAAGTTGTGAACCCGGAGTTGGTTAAAGGTCCATGGACAAAGGAGGTGGGTAAAAGCATCGCGCACTCTCGAGAAGTTTTTTTCTTCGACTTTTGTCGATATCTCTAATAATTCTATACTTAAAACACGTACAAAGATACGTTTATATGTTTTATAGTTTTGTGCACTTTACGATTGCGCGTAATTTCAAGTACCTACAGTCACACACACACATAGCGAAAGGAAAAGAAAGAAATTAAGCGCGCGTTTTAAAAGTTTTATATTTCCAAATTCAAAATTTGTCTTTATCGCGACGATCGAATATTTGTATCAGCAAATGGAGTCGCAGAATGATCACAAGTTGTAAGAGGTTTTATACCGAATGCCGCTGGGTGGTATGTTATCGTCGTACAGCACTGCACATACCGCCTACACGGCGAACCGCGTGCACACACCAAGGATCTCGGCGTTTGCCGCCGTTCTCTCTCTCCAGTGGAGTATGCAATAAGAAAAAGCTCTCGGAACCATGGTGATTCTGCGTCGCCGTGCCAATGCACTTGGCAACAGCCAAGGGCAAGTAATGCGGCTCCGCAAATCGAGTGCGCATATACGTGCTATTATGGCGTTTCTCGTTTGGTGTTCTCTTTGCTTCCTTGCGTTTTTATACTATGTTTGAAAATATGATCTCTTTAAAATAAAAATTATTTGTATTGTAAGACTTATTCAAAATGCATAAGAGAAAGATTAATTTGTTTAACCTTTAGAGGGCCGGAAAGCATGGTCAATCCATGATATAAGATACCTTTTTTACCACTTTACTAAGGCAGATATGCCCTCTCAAATCCCGGCCCTCTAAAGGTTAATTAAAACAAGCGTGTGTAGAAAATGGGATAAATATGTCAAGAGGAAGGTTTCGACAAGTACATATCAGATTGTATATTTTTCGATGAAGAACTGATTTATTGGCGAAGTAACACATCGAAAGAATACATATTATACTTGAATATCATTAAAAAATGCGATCAAAATAAAGAAATAACCCATAACTAGATTGAAGTAGTTTGACCTCTAATTAAAAACTACATATCTCGATGCTGTTGGTCTCCAAAAGTCTCGTTATTACGAGATTTTTTTGGTAGAAAGTTATAATAATCCTTTATTTTCACAAATCTTACAGGAAGATGAAAAAGTGGTTGAACTTGTGGAGAGATACGGCCCGAAAAAATGGACTTTAATCGCGCGACATCTAAAGGGTCGTATCGGTAAACAGTGCCGAGAACGATGGCACAATCACTTGAATCCAGAAATAAAGAAGACCGCGTGGACGGAAGCGGAAGATAAAATAATCGTCGAGGCTCATCGTAGGGTTGGCAATCAATGGGCAAAAATTGCTAAGCTTTTACCGGGCAGGACTGACAATGCAATAAAAAATCATTGGAATAGCACAATGAGAAGGAAGTACGAAGGTGAAGAAGGAAGAGTTGTAGTCAAAGGTACGCTTTCCGCGTTATACACATATATATATATAACAGTGGATGCGTTCGCTTTGAGCGCTTACGCGCTTTGAGCGTCAGTCTATCTTTTTTCTACATTTAAAGAACAATAAAGACGGACTGATGCTTAAAGCGCGTAAGCTTTTCCAAAGCGAACGCACCCAGTATATATATCATAAAATAAAAAAATACGACATATTTCCTCACAAATCCTAAAAAAAAAAAAAATCCTATGTTTAATTGTGTTTTTCACTAAAACTAGGAACATTTGAACAATTTGATGGAACATGAAACAACAAAATTTGCAGGTAGGGGTAAGAAGAGAAACGCGGAAAGTGCTCATCTTCTTCTGGAAGACAGTCAGAGTCAGCTGAAACCCACCTTGACTAGCTCGACGGAGGTCAGCACCTCGCAAACCTTCGACATGAACCAGGATTGGATCAGAGCTTGGGAACAGCAGCAGGCTGCAACGAATTATCAGAACGTGCAGATAAATAAGCGTACTCATGGCGGTGAAAAACGTGTGCAATCTCCGTCAAAAAGAGGATTGTCTCGAGCGAAAACCGAGACAATTTTGTCGTTCCCTAAGTATATATTGTTTTTAAAGTGAATTACGTAATTATTATTATTTTTTTTCGAAACGAGTTTCTAACTTTTGTATTTCTTTACACGCAAGATATTACAATCTGCAGCAAATGCAGAACGAAACTGTCGGCTCGAAAAGCTCGGAAATCAAATTAATGCCGATGCCCGATTTAGAGGAAATGTCGGAGGAGCAGTTGGAGAAAGAAAAGAGCAGCCCGCCACCTATATTACGAAGACGTAAAACCATGTGTTTGCAGAGGACAAACATATCTAACGATAGCGGGAATCAGTCGGATTACCTCATAATCGGTCAACAGGCGCAAACGGAAAATATCAATCCCTCAACTCCTATTAAGCAACTTCCGTTCAGTCCGTCGCAGTTTTTCAATAATTTGAGTCCGGAAGCGTCCTGGTTGCATGCGAGTACTCCCAAAGGAAGTAGTCCGGGTCCGCTAACTACTCCGCAACCTACCGGCTTTCGACGAAATCAACACGGTACGTGAAGATAAAAAAGATTCGACAAAAGATTCTCTCCGTGTATTACAGAGAATTTGTCTTAAGACCGAATTACTACTACTTGCAGACGGTAATTCACCAAGAACGCCAACGCCCTTTAAAAACGCTCTGGCTGAGTTTGAGCGGCGGAGTGGCGCCGCTCAATTACCCGCAACGCCTAGTCGTCTGGACGCGTTGAACGAGATAATCAAACAAGAGACCGATCGTGAGAGTCTTGCCGGTACAAGCTCGAATACGATTTTCCAGGATTCTGGTTACGGCACTGTACGAAGACGGGGCAAAGAGAACAGCGCGCCCGGAGGAAAGCGAGCGCGTAAAGCTCTGTGTCAGTCTTGGGCTCAGTCGAGTCAGGACAACTCCGATATAAGTTTTCTTGTAGAGACACCGGTATGTTACGGATCGACATAGATCCAACTAATGTATTGTTCGAATAAGTTGTAAACATTCTCGCTTTCTTTACAGAGTAAAAGTTTGGACACCTCTGCTCTATTCTCACCTGCAACTATGGCTCTAGACGATAATTTTTTGACGGCAGGAACCAGTCCCACTAAGGTAGAACAAAGCCACAAACAAAACCAAAGCCAGCAATCCTGGTATTATTCCCGTACCAATCGTCCTTAGACACGCTAGCCGGCCTTCTAACTTTCTTCTTAAAGCTGTCTTTGTGCTTCTATTTATCTAAGTTCTTGCCTGTATTCTTGTCTCATGTTCATGCATATTGCTTCGTATTCATATCTCTTTTGTTTAGTTTGATTCAAGGCGAAAAATATCGGTAATTTTTTAATTGTCTCTTCTTCGGCTGTCCGTAATCCCCTTTTTGTTGCCTCTAATGTCATCCAATCCAAAGATTATCGTTCTTGTTAATTTTAGATATGGCATAACACAATTAACATATATTAATTATTCGCTCGACGCATTATTTATATTAATTTATTTCCAGTGATATGGTTCTGTTAATTATTTATATGTACATTAATTAGTATTAATTATATTAATATTTTAATTGTATTATTTACGAAAAAAAGAACTATATATCTTTACTAATTTACGTTTTTATGAAACGCAAAAGAAAACGTTGTTTAATAAGAATTTTATGTTGCTCGATTTGGATCGTAGAGAGGAAAAGTACTTAACTTTATATAGTATATACTTTATTATATATTATTTTTATATATTTATCTCTCGATTTTATATAATTCGACCATTCTCTTCCTTTGAGAAGAATAAATTATTACGATTTAGTGTACATATTAATCGGTGCATAACCGAAATTGTTTCGTTTTTGTTTGCTTCGCTCTTATTAATTCTGTCAAGAATAGGCTTGCATTGTAATATTAACGAATCAATGATTATCGCGTTAATAGCGTTGTTTGTAGATTGTGCAGATGCCATTAATCATATATCACAAAACAATTTTGAGTCTATTTCGCTATTTTAACCCTTTTGCTGCGTATGAATGTGTACACCTACACACACATACACAAATATATTCCCAGTTGCCTCATACAAATTGGTTTTTACATTCATACATCTTGCAAGATTTACTCATCTTGTGTATATTACACACACATACACACACAGAAAAAGAGAGAGAGAGAGAGAGAGAGAGAGAGAGCGCTTGTACACAAGTTTCGCATGCAAAATCAACTTACAATTAGCATTGCTCAATAATGAGATCAGTTTCTCCCGAAATAACAAAACAACAACCAATGTTTACAATTAAAGCAATGCTGCAGTAAAAGGGTTAAATATATTAACATTTATATAATTTCTTTAGAGTAAATTATAGATGTAGGCCTGCACGAAAGCATGTTTTTTTTGAAAATTTATATTTATATTAATATTTATACAGCATATTTATATATTATATATGTATGCCTCATATTAACATAAATATTAATATGTATATAAATATATATATGTTAATATATTATTATTATTTTTTTTTTTTTTTAACAATATACGTTGAATTGTCGCATGTTAATCGCATATACACTAACTGCAAACCATCTTCCTTATACAGGCCTGGCCTAGCGTACCAAAGTATCCTCAACCTTTTCCTCAAACAACAATCCAAAGATATTTATGCGGAGTACCCGGTCGGAAACGGCGCGTATCTAAAATGTAAAGGCCTAGTCATTCCACAAACTGTGGATAGTATTTCTTTTCTGTCCCTTCTTTCTCTCTCTCTCCCCGTCTCTTTCTCTCTTTATTCTGTCATTGTTTTTCCCTTCTTTCTGCGTCATTGTTGATATACAGTAGGAACACAAGTGTGTCGTTTGGATAAAGTGTTGTAATCTTGCGAATACAGTTTCGAAAATTCTGCATTGTGTTTATTTCGTTTATAATTGATTGCTTTTCTCCACTTTTACATAATTCCCTCGAACACAATTCTTCTTCGTATAAAGTAAAACTCTATTTTCTATTTTCTAAGAATATTTCTCGTTTGCCGGCTGTAGCTAGTGTGTCTATCCTTTCCAGACTCCTCACGACTTTATGTTCGTACAACGGAAGCCTAATGCCAAGAGGGCGATCACGTTCGATGCTCCGTTAGACAGTCCTTGTATCATCAGCCCTCTACCTCTCAGGCCGGTAAAACGCGCTAAGGTAAGTTCTTTTAATTTGATTAATCTTTCACGCGCACATATCGTTTTTTATATCATATAACTATTATATATATTAGGTAATTAATACTGTATAAATAATGCGTATTAAATTACTACAATTGTGACAGAAGAAGAATAATTTAAATCTTATTTAATTCCAAGAGGTGTTTATTGTATTTTTCTTCTTCTTCTTTGCAATTATATATATATGGCTCTTTAGACCCAATCTCGGTTGGTCCGTACGCTAGTCTATGTCTAAATGTAAAATTATTTGTTGAAGATGTCTTGGTGTGAGACACCTATTTTTTCCGAAAAAATCTGCATTACTGCGTACGTGTGATCGTTAGCGCGGTCGCTATAACTCTTTTTGGATTTTTTTTTCGATATTGTTTGCACGAAAAACTTATTTTAATGCAAGTTGTAAAGAATCTCATAAGCGTGTATCTTCTTGTTTGGTTTCAATGTTATAATTTGAGACAGCTGCAATAGGTGCCGAAAAATCTTAAGAAAATTCTTTCTGTTTGCAGTTAAAATTAGAAGCGCAATGGACAACAGTGGCGTGTGGTCGCACGCGTGATCAGCTCGAAATGACTCGCGCCGCCCGACGCTTTCTGAACAATTACGGGTTCCTGCCGTTACGTCCGCGGTCTTTGAATTTCTGAGAAACAGACAAAAGAGAATATAGCAACAAACTTGCGCTCGGTCGCACTTTGTGGTACAAAAAAAAGCATCTTGCTAAACTAGTCGTAGGTGAAAATGGAGAGAACGCTTCCGTTTAAGGAATGCGCTGCCGCTTATTGGAATTTTTGACGCGTTTATACGAAATTCGAGGTGAATTAAATTCGCCAAATTCGATCGATTGATCTCGATGCGCGATACTAGATTAATTCTGCAGCGCATAAATTCTCCTCACAAATAAAAATTAATAACGTAAATATCTCAATTTTTGGGATAAATTACTGAAGATTGTTTTTTTTTTTTGGTTACTAATAAAATGATGTATAAAAAATATAACAGAGAAATATAATATAAAAAAATGTATATAAGAAACAAATAAATTAGTATCTTTTCTAAAACCAAGAGATAAAAAAATAAATAAATAAATAAATAAAGCTGTGCACTGCAGGATTAAAGGAAGTTTTTGGTCGTTATATTTCGAAATTACATATCGTTGTAAATATCGCTGGTTAAGTTCTGGGCGCATCGAGTGCAATTTATTGAATTCGTTACATAACAAAACACGAAAACCACAATGCAACCGAATCTCCATTCCTCAGGGTTACGCTTGAGGTTGTTACACTTTACGTTTATACATTTTTTTTTTATTATATATATTTTATATGTATAGCACGTGGCAAATAAATCAGAAGTTGTGCAAACTTCTCAATTTATTGTTGCGCGCTGCACATATATGTGTATATATTTATACAGAGACAGAGAGTTTCTCGCACCGTTTTCACCGGGATATTAAAGATACGCGAAAATGAGTTTTTCTCATTCGTATACTGGATGATGAAGACGTGAGACACACTGTCTACTGACTTTCTTCGCGCAATGCACTTATTCAAATTCTTTCTTGGAAAAGCGATAGCGTATGAGAAAGAAAACGGGCATGTCCTAACGCATGTCTAAAAACAATAGTTTGCTACGTATTGCTTAGTAATTTATTATTCAGAGTAACTTTTTGTAAGAGATTTATAACAGATAAAAATATCGAGATCATTCTCGTATGGAATATAATCGTAAAATTTTATACTGCTTCTCCAATATCTTATCATGATATTTGGTACACGCATATGCAGGTGTGCATATTCATAAGCAAGTCCGTTTTTCGTTCATCCTCTTCGCATGAGAAAAACTTATAAATTTATAGTTGGTTTATTTGATTACAATACAGTAGCATATTATTATACATAATATAAAACAGAAGCATTATATTGCGAGTTATGTACAAAGCTCTTTTGTATAACTGGTATTTAATTTACAAGTGAATAATAAAATCGTGATGACAATCACAACACGGAATTTACGTATATCGTTCAGTTTCTATGTTTATTTTTATTTAACTAATATTGTAAAAATATGTAAAGAAAACAAAACGTGCTGCAAAACACCGTTTGATCTAACAATTTATTAAAAATACAATATTTACTAAAAAATCAATACAATTTGTTTAATTTTTACTTGGAATGCCATGTTGGGGAATGGATAAAGTCGCCAGATAATGATCTAGTTTTTTTCAGAATGAATCTCAAACAAAATTATATCTAAACCATCATTTATAATCTCATAAAACTTTTTAAATTCGAATTCTAAAAGAAATCCGCTAGAGGTTTTTAGCTAGTCGTTTATTATAAAATACATTGTGGCAGCTGCTACTATTTTTGGTAACTAAAAATTACTCCGCATTACATGCGATAAGATAGATAGAAGATAGCAAACTTTACGATTGACAATCGCGATTAATGAATACCTATCTAACATTGTATAGATAGTATTGCTCTAAAACATTTTATGTATATTAGATTTATATATATATGTATATATATATATTATATATTAGATTTAATGTACTAATAGTTGACTATTTATTAATTGCTAGAAAAATTGCCTAGTGGGAAAAATAAAGAGTTCGTATTGCACAAGAAATCACTGATATACGTGTACACACGCGATACAGTACTATTCGAAAAAAATTATTTTTTCGCATTATTCGTTATATTCATACATTGTATTGTTGAATCGATGTGTGTTATCCACGTGAGAATTTGTGCTTCTGTGTAGTGGTGTTTGCACACCTACGAGGAAAAATTATTACGCAAGCGCGAAAAATTCATCCTCAATTAGAAATTATAACTAAGCGAGATTTTTTTTTTCCGAAACAACCACAGACATGGCTACAGACATTTTTCAATTTAAAGAAACGTTCCCATTTAAAAAAATAGAAAAATTGATTTTGCGCACCATGCATTCTGGAAACGTTCAAGGTTTACAGCAATTCCTGGTATTTCTATCGTTTCGAATTGCTGCCAAAGTCAACTTTTATTAATTCTAAAACTTACTCAGAAAATGAAGATAAAAATGGAATGGAAACATTCAGAAAAAGTAAGTTACAATTAACTTGCGTTTCTATATTTAGGCTGTTTATGTGAAAAATGGAAATTATTTTAAGTGCATCATAAGTATGCATCTTGAAATACGACAGACAGATTTACATAATGTGTGTGATTGCTTTTCATTGCCAATAATATAATTTTGGCATTTATGAAAAGATCGTGTGTTTTTCTCAATAATATTGAATATCTTGAAGGTTCGAGTTTGAACTGCGTTAATATTATTTTTATACCGACGTTTCGTGGACAGTGCAATTCACTTCATACCGTATCAGGTTGATTTTGAAATCCATTAACATCGTTCAAACCCAAAAACCATCTTCAGAAATTCTTATAACACCGCAAAAGCATCAAATATCAAATATTGAATAACAATAAACAGTAGAGAGAAAGTCAAAGTCGAGCAAAAACAAGATGTTGAAAATAATTTTCTATATTTTACATTTATAATATGAGGGGTGCGAAACGTTTCGAGATCTTACAGCTGAGCCTTCCTCAGTCGCGAAAAAAGTATACAAAATTTAAAAATTAAATGAGTAAGTTACATGAATAATAAAAGACAGATGAAATATTACAGAAAATTCTCTTTACGAAGTGCGCTCCGAAGATAATAGAAAAATCATACGTTACATAAAAATAAGCCGCTAGGTTGTCCATTGAAGTTAAATTGTGTGATTGACAGAGCATTATTTCTTATCCGGATTTCCATAAAAAGAACATTATATTTTGTATTAATACTCTTTTAGACAATGATTATCCCCTTGAGTTGATTTTTGAAAGCATCAATAAACAGAATAAAAAAACTTATTTCTTCCAAGCTTAATACTCATTGCGATAGAGGAATCCATAGCATGGAAAAAAAATGTAGTTTTTCCGTTTATTAATGATATAACTGATTGTGTGAGTCTGTCAGACATTCTTTCAAGAGATCTTCAGAATTTTTAAATAGTTACAAATGTTTCAATAGGCTAAATAAAATTATTAGAGTTCGTAAGAACACTTATCATGACTCCAATACTAATATTGTTTATAAAATAAATTATAACAATTGCGACGCGTCTTATGTGGAACAGACCAGAAGGCAGTTACATACTAGAATTAAGGAACACAAAAATCATCCGTACTCCACAATTATCTGTTATTTCTTGTCACAGATCTGATCACGATCATTTATTTGATTGGAATAATGTCCGAATCTTAGACCACAAACTTTTTCAACTTTTGAACTTCAATGGACAACCTCATGGCGGCTCATTTTTATGTAACATATGACTTTTCTATTACCTTCGGAGCGCACTTCGTAAAGAGAATTTTTTGTAATATTTCATCTGTCTTTTATTATTCATGTAACTCATTCATTTAATTTTTAAATTTTGTATACTTTTTTCGCGACTGAGGAAGGCTCATGTAAACGTTTCGCACCTCATATTATAAATGTAAAATATAGTAAATTATTTTTAACATCTTGTTTTTGCTCGACTTCAACCTTTTCTTAATGTTTATTGTTATTCACAGAACGAGCATTTTCGAATTTACTTATCAAATATTGAATATCATAAAATGCAAACACTGATTTTCAATTGTGTATGTGAGTATATATAGCTTTGCTCAAGATCAAGTGACACTCTGTGCTATATGTCTAACACACCATATAAAGGTTTGTGATATCTCGTATTATTCTCTCTTAAACAAACTCTTGTCTTTTCTAAATAATTATCAAACTCAATTTACCGGTGTTTTAAGCGCAATTAGCCAATAAATTTCATTTAACCAAAGAAAAAATTCGAAAAAATTGTATACATAAATTATTCGTGTATAAGATATCCAAGAATTTGAGCAACTTTTGACGTCAAAGTTCTTTCTTTGCCGGAAGACAATTTGAGGCACAACTGACGGTGATTTTAAAGCCGCTGAAAATTTAAAGGAATGTAACAAAACAATAAAAATATACGCGCGAGCAATTTTTCTTTGTTAAACAAATCTATATCTAATATATCTAAACTTCATCAAAAAATATATTTAACAAAACTCAACAATAATTCCACATAAAAAAAAAGTTAGATGGCGGAAATCATAGAATTAGCCTCTATTAAATTATAAAATCAAAATATAAACAAATTTGGAATATCTTGTATAGAGATAACAATGTCGGAACTATTAAAACTAAAACAACAACAGTAACAATGATCGAGCTATAGACAAATACGCAAATTGGACAGCAACATGTCACAGAAAAAGTGAGGTTTTCTTTTTTTTGACGAGTTTCAAAATTACGTCAACTCGTACAAATAGGTACTTTGAAATAAGTGGTCTAACAAATTTTCAACAAAACGAAAGAAAAACATACATGATATATTTCATATCGCTAGTTTTCTTTTCGTTTTGATAAAATCAACGCACTATAAGTAGAAAGCATGCCTCTCTTTTTATATGTCTATAGATCAAATGTTTCAGTGTAAACATATTGCACGCAAAGTGAACACCCACGAGATATTCTCATCTCGATCATTTCATCAACTGTTGTCTTTAATCATGATTTTACACAAAAACAAATTTCTATGTTATAAACTACAAGTATCTCTTTTGCGCTAATGAAATGATCTACACATCGAGTTACATTACTGTGTGTCACAAATCATTACTAAGACAATATTTACGAATTAAGCTTCGTTGATGACGAAGCTGACTCATGTTCACGTACTTACAATCGATTAAATAATGTTTGATCGATAAGTACGATAAAGACAACAGAAATGTAATTTGCTACAAGATCATAAAGATATTCTAAAATACTCTCATATCACCGCTAATCACCGCTGCACTTCTCACACGATTGATAGACACTTTCAGATAATACTCCAAACTCCGATTTTACGACTGCTCATCTTCTCCTGTCCTACTGCTACCAGCTCTTTCGTATAAAGGATCCGCATCTGTACAAGTTATTGGAAATTTATTAAAAATCGTGAAAAGATAGAACAAGAGACTCAATTAACAACCGATTATCGCACCTGGCAGAGGCGAGCCTTTTATTCTACAAGTGTTGTAGCTACCGCACTTTAAGCACTTCAATCCGACAATGTGAAACTTTACCGTAGATTCCTGAAATAACAAATATTTTGGACGTTTCTTCTCATTTATTTTTCACATGTGGCAACATTCATGTGAAATATGTGAAACATACAAAAAGAAATAGATTCTGACCTTATGACAGTCTTTACACAAGATTTCGGCCTTGAAGTCTTTATATTCCTCAGGCATTGGCGTTAATGACACTTCTGCATCCAAATATTTCCACAAATCTGTCATGTCCAGCAACGATACTTGACATGTCGGGCATGCATAATGTCCGGAATGTAACAATTCTTCGAAACACGTGCGATGAAGCAAATGTCCGCAATCAGGTATGTGACAAGGTATGCGACTCGTGTGGATATCTTCGAGGCATACAGGACAATTGGAATGTGAGACATTTTCTATGCACTGTAAAACAATAACATTTATAACATTTATTCAATGTTTTATATAATAAGTAAGTTAATTTTTAAACTACGAAATAAATACACGGTCATACGAGCCGTTCGCAGGGTGTTGTGCGGAAATATACGTGTGTATATATATATATATATATATATATATCATATATATATGCTCACATGTAAATTTACACGTGAGTTTTTGAATTGAGATTTCAATTCTAAAATTCATA
>QVNV01005083.1:0-33974 GCA_014825455.1 Pseudomyrmex pallidus | reverse complement strand
GATTTTTATAAATAGATACAAAATGTTGTTAAATAAGCGCGTTATTTATAATTGTCATTAGCTCGTAAGATAACATAAATATGATTTTTTGTACAATGTTGTAAATAAAGAATTATGTTAACAAGGAAACACGCATTTTTTTAAATAAAAAAATACAACATATTGTTAATAACGACACTTTTTGCAAATGTAATCGAATGAAAGATCATGTAAGCAGAGTCGCCACCTTGTGCTGTACGCAAACACTACTTGTGAGAGAAGAGAGAAGACTTTTACACGTGTGCGAAACACATTTATTATCGGCGAATAGCACAAACGGTTTGTTTTGCAATATTACAAATTTTACGAAATTAATTTTTCTGTCATTCAACTCAATTAAGGTAACTTGACATTGTCAAGCAACAATTGTACAATGAAATATTGAGAAAAAATAAATATCACAATTAATAGAAAACTATGTTTAATTTCTTTGATATAATAATAATATATTAATTCTTGCAAAATTAAACGAGAAATCGATTAACTCGATTTCGCTTTCTTTCATCGATGTTTTCGATGAAAGTCATATTTAGCTGTGCGTCAATTGTAAAAATAAGTAACAAATTAAAAAACTGAGCTGCATGTCGCACAGCTAATGTCACACCGCACTCTTCCGGTCAACTCTCACGCGTAAACGTCGATTTTCCGGTTGTGGACGCGGGCGCGTGACCGGCACACGCACTTGTTGCCCACCTTTCGGTTTCCCCTTGAAGAAGTCTCTCTCTCTCTCCGCCTTACCTTCTCCGAGTCCCCTTCCGGATACGAGCAATTCGCGTGCGCTTTCCTCCCAATGGCGCCTTCATTATTTTCGGTTTTGTGCACGCACCGTTATTTCTCGATAGCAGTCGCTTTCTCGGGAGGAAACGTTGAGCGGAGTCTCTCGTGATATGCGTGCGTTCACCTATCTTTTTTCGAAATACCGTGAGAATTTCTTCTGTACCGCTTCGCTTTAATTATTCGGCGCTTTGCGCTTTGTTCCTCGTTCACTTGTTCTTCGCTTTTTTTTCCCGAAATAACGACCGGACGTGCGCGTCGATTAATGTGACGTTACGCACGGGAATAACCGCGTGACAGCTGTCATTGACCACCGAGACGCATTGTCCAGATGTAAAACGTGTAATATGTATCACAAGCACGTGTAATATATATCAAGCACACACTATTTATTTAGAACATACGCGATATTTCGTCAGACAACTTTATTCTTTGTCGAATAGGCGTGCTTTATATTGCGGAATATATAACGGAACTGTGTCCACAAAAGATGTTCCTTTGAAGAGGGACCTTTGATTACAGGTCGAAAGAGATACAGAGAAAAAAACATTTAATATCCTTTTAATTCGCAATAAACGTTTTTTTCTTTTACTTGGAAATTTACACACACTATGCTTTAAAAATATATTATGGATAAAAAAAATAATAACGATTCTCATTATTTTCAGGAAACTTCGCGATAATACTGAAACAAATGAAATTGCGTCTTTTTGTAACCGATCATCCGCGCGCGAGCGCGTTCATACGTCGAATTTCAGTGGACGGAATGTTACTCATGTGCGCCGGACGCTTGTCGAACAGAGAACGGACAACATTCCTTACGGCGATTCCGACGATGGCCCTAAGAAGGCGATAAGGGGACGAAGGGAACGTGCACGGTGAGATGTGCACGCGTGAGAATATGACGCGGCGTCCATAAAAGGCGTTCTCGTGTACGGAAGGGGTGACATCCGCGATCGGTCCGAAACGGTCGATTAACACACGTCGAATTGCTACTCCCGATCTCTACTCCCGGTCTCTCGAAACCGAAGATTCGCAATTTTATTGCAGCACTCGCGAACAATACGAAGATCGAACGAGTCGTTCGACCTGACTTTGGGAAAGGACGAACGAGCGAGACACACGGAGATTTCGATCGAGCCCTTTCCTTCCGTCAGATCGGCGAAATCGGGAGGAGAGACGAGGGGGGAGAAAGGAATCCGTCACCTTTCGAGGTACGTAGGCGGACAGCGGCACGTGGCCCACAATAGAGCTCGTTAGCGATTTCGTATGATTTCCTTTTTCGCCTCTTTCTCTCATCGATGGACGTCCACCTTCCTGTCGTAAATATAAGGATCCCTTCCAGCACCAGATGTCCGGTAATTAGCGATCATTAATTACCTGAACGGACGGACCGAGCGTTCGGCGCGGCCTCTTACGACGAGAGAAGAGGATCCTACCCGATCTTCTGCGATATATCTGCCCGACAGATAAAATACTTTGAACGGGATTTTCGTTCTTGGGATGCGCGTAAATTAAACGTTAAAAAGGTATGCGACAAGTTGGCGAATTTTTTGCTAAGACCGAACGGTATTGTCCTGAGAGAAAGTTCAGGAAAATAATTTTTAATGATGTAACAAAAAAATAACACTATCTCTTGCGTTGCCAAATTATACATATAAACCTTTTATAAATTAAAACGTTGTATACGGATGTAAAAAAAAAAGTTAATAGCTTTAGGTTTTAATAGTAAATTAATGCAAAAGAAAGAGAAAAGCAATATCCCGTTAGAAAAAGGTCGATCACGATCCCGAGGAAAACCGAGAGACAGCGGGAAACTGAGACAGATTTTGACCGAGTGGTCAAACTCGACTGTTGGGCGTGACCAGAAGGTGGTCAAGCATCGAAAGGATCGCTGAAAATCGATTTCAGGCACAATTTGCGCCGAACGCGTCATTCCGCGCCCTGTCGACCGCAGGAAAACAAATCGCCTCGAGAGACTCGATTATCCTTTCCATTTTCTTCGCCGTTTCTTTCTGTTCCGTCAAATTAACGAACGTGTTCGACGAATGTGATGTAAAAATCTATATTTATATTCTTATATAAAAGAATATTGTACTCATTAATGTTTTATTTTTCTTGCAGGATAACTGTTTTATTCACCGAGTATGTGTGTGTGCTCAGAAACGATTTTAACCGATACATTGACTTTCGTTTCGACGTCTCACTACTGCAACAACTAACAGTATCATAAAATTCAATGGAACTAATATGAAGAGAATGGTCAGAATTATCAATTTTTTTTTTTTTCTAGATACGACGTTGTTGAAACCTGACGATTCTCCCGCGTGTAGTGTCCAATTGATGAAGACAATTCGTCTCAGATCGCGATTATATGACGAAGTGAAGTGGACAAACGATCTCCCGACATTTCTGACAGTGTGTCTATATACGCCAGCAAGTGTCAAAAGCCTGAAAGATCTTATTAGTCAAGGTTGTTGAGAGAGTCTCGCGCACGAGAGAGTATATTTGATTTCTAGAAAAGAATTTCAGAGAGATGACATCATCAATCATTCAAATATAACAAGTGATAAACGATACAGGAAATATTCAGTATAGAAAATATTTACAGTTTTGGTTTTTTTTTTTTTTTTTTTGCGCCGAATTAATACAACAGGCGAAATTAAAAGATGACAAGATTTTTCTTTTTGCGCGCGCGCAACTGTAAACAATCGCGAGCACAAATCGTGGGGTTTGATATTGGGAAAGCGTTGAGAGAGAGAGAGAGGTTCTCTGATGACCGAAATAACAAATTTAGATCGCACACACAACCTTCGTCGTGTCCCGCGAGAGAACCGATTCGTTCCGGTCTACAGGTACACAACGAGAAAGGCGAAACTGAAGATTTCGGGACACCTTTCGCTGCCCTTATGGTGTCAAAGTCGGCACCCCGAGACGAGATTGTGATTATGGCCATCTGACTCCGTGTCGGGCGGATTTTTCTATATCGTTCTCGACACTCGAGAAAACTCGTTAATCCTTTCGGCAATCGAAGTACGACCTAACGAGAGAACGCGCGGAACCGATCGCCACAGGACGATCTACTTAACTCGTTCGCACCGCCGAAACCGGCAACGTTGTCTGGCGCCATCGTGAATTGCTTTCGCGCGATATAATTGCGTAACTGTTTAAAAAAAAAAAACAACGTACACAAACATTTATATATAATTTATATATAATTTCATAATATTTTAAAGAACAAAAAGTTTTAGATTTATCAATCAATTAGATTGATCAATTTCGCGAGATTTATTGCAAAATAAGAATAACAACAGTTAGATTAGACGGAGCAACCTGTAGCTCACTTGAATCGTGCGAGACTCAGTAATCGAGAGATCTCTCAGGTTCGAATCCAGTCGTCTTTGGATTTTCACGGGTCGCTCTCTCTCTCTCACTCTTACCGGTGACGTTCGCCGAAGTGAGTATATCTCTGTCATGAGAACAATCAGACTAGACCAAATTTTTCGATGGATTGTATGTCCACGAATGGTGGTGGTTTCTTAAAGAAATTGGACTATCAGCAAATTTGATACAGTTTGGGTTGTTTTGGTCCGATTTAATTGTTTTTTTATCTGATTATATAAGTTTATTCTCTTTTTCTTTCGCGATCACGTCGGCAAATATCGAACTCATTGTTTAATAAAAATACAATGTAACAACACGTATAAACTAAGTAGACGTGTTAACGTGGTGGTTAGTAATTTTCTCGTATCGTATCTCTGCTTAGTCATTGAAAACTTTAAGCTTTCCATTAAGAAGAAGCGTGCCGAAAAATAAACGAGCTCTTTGATACACCGGCCGATTAGTTTTGCTCGCCCGGTTATTACATCGCTTCGAGAAAACTCGTCGAAAAGTGACTGAGCATTTTCTCCAGTACGTGCGTATAAACAAAAAGAATCAAGCAAAATTGGCGATAAGTAGTATTGTTCAAAAAATTGTGAAATTGTAACGTGTCTTATTGCGACACGCAAGAGCGAGAAAGAAAGAAGCGCAAAGAAAATCAGATTTCGAGGAATATATGTTCAATGGAACATATCACATTGAGATTGTCAAAACCCTCTCAAGGAACGCTCGCAAGTATCTTATCTTCGCAAGTGTCAGTAACGATCTCGGTAAGATTCTCTCGCGAGGTTCTAATCGTTGCGATCAGGCCGCGGCACGGACCTTGCCATATGCCGTGCGCGCGTTATCCTTACATTTGTGACCCGCCGATCGGTAAAAAAATTATTACCTTGGCGTCGGCGCCCCGACATTACGGTCGACCACCACGTATCTCCGAATTCGCGTCACTCTCTCTCTCTATATTCGGCCGCGACTGCCGAAATTATTGAGTTCGCGCGGACGCGCCATATTATCGGCACGCGGCACGCGCCGTGTCCGAAACATGGCGCGCAGATGACCGCTACATGATGAATACCCCCGCAAATTCGCGGTATTCATCCGCAAATCTCAAAGCCGATCTGCATACGGATCGACGTAATGACATCGACTCGTCTATTTCGGAATATCGCGAAATGTTAAAATTCGAATTCTAGAATAGAAAAAAATCGAATTCGAAAGTAGCTCGAAGAAAAAAAAACGCATCGCAGTCAGATTCTATACTCTTTAACGTGACATGAGATCGTCTATAGACTCTCGTTGCCAACCGATCCCTCTTGTAATCGCATATCTAAGGTCATCGACTGTTAGTTAGGCATGATTCTTCAACGCGCTTGTTTGGCATTGAACGTGTCTATTCTATATAACCGTAAACGTTATTCGCCGGCGATACGAGTACGCGAGGCGATCATCGCGTACAATAGTGCGGAAAAATAATGGAAAATCGATGACAAATACGCACTGTCCGTCAAGTCGAGCAATCTCTCGACGTTTATCTCCCGCGGCGAGTTTATCTTCGCGGCGGCTTCCTCATAATGGGTAATGATTCCCGCGTCAAGTTCCCGCACACATTGTCGCAAGTCGAAATTAATGTTACCCAGGCGAGAAAATGTGTAATTTTATCGCACAAAGGACGCGCGTTCCCGTATAAGGATCCCGAACCTTATTCGGACGGAGATGTAAACGTGCGAGCGCGCGTACAGACAAGAGAGATAATCGAAGACACGTACAAATCGCGCCGAAGTAAAATTTTCAGCGTGTCGTGTTGCGCCGAAAATTACATTTTTTTTTTTTGGGCTCTCGACACCGAACGCGCGCGTTCTCGACCGCAAACTTTTCAATAAGTTCGATAGAAATCGAGCGATCCGCGTCTATCGAGACCGAGCGAGACCCTATCATTAAATGATTGTTAACGGGTCCGAGACAATTAGGGGGTAGTTAGCCCCCGTGCGCGCACCCCCTCGTTTACAGTGGCCGCGCTCCGCCAGTCACGCTCTGCCGGGCCAGGATGTAACCGATGCAACAGATGACACTTTACTTTCTCGATTGCTCCGCCACGCAATCCACCTATCATGGCGAGCCGAAGCACAAGGGAGAGTCTCCCATTTACTGCCGGCCGACGACCGGCTCGTGCCATGTGGTGATCCCTATACCTCTCTCCCTCTTCCCTCGTCTACGTGGAAACGATCGCTCTGACGACGTGTCATCGGCACGACTAATTTACGAACGCTCTGTTTCTACTCGGCGCACCCTACCATTACCAGCCTCGGTCTATAGGACGTCTATTTAAACCCTTCGGTTTTGGAGTCCCAGCAATTTCGGTTGTCACACGATTTTTCGCTCTTAACGAACCATATTTTTCGACGAAAGGATTCGCAGAATTCTCGAAACTAACGACGGATAAAAATAATAGAACTGATGCAAAGATGTGCGCGAAAAAAAAGTGTGAACGAAAATATGGGAAAAAGTTTCTCTCAAATTTACTCGATAGTTCTATTGTTTTCGAGTCACAAAAGAATAATTTCGACTCCGTATTAAACAAAAAATCGGGTCTCGAGAATTTTTATTAAAACTCCTAAGCTTTTTTTCGAAAAACTTTGTTTCAGAAAATTGTCTATATTTATTAGCCGGGAGTTGACACGGTTTTGTCTTCCGAGTTGTGAGGATTGATGTCGAACTACTCGGCTTGAAATTGCTAATACACCGTCGATTGGTGTTGACGCATCGTCTTCATAATTACCCGCGCTTTGCCGATCCGTACGAGGGTGTGTTCGCAGCCACACGGCAATTTGTCGCCATTCGACAGGATAGATCCATTAGCGCGAGCTCGCTCGGAGAAATTTATGTTCGCGGAGAAACCTTTTTTTTTCTTCTCGCTTTTGCGACTATTGTCAAGGCGATTGCCGGTTGACGACAGATAAAAACCTCTTGTTAAAAACCCGCCGCCAATAGTCGAGTGTTTTGACGAAAAGTAATTTGCAGTCGGCCGATCATAAAATACCGCTACTCCTCGAACGAGCACCGGGTCGTCGAACGACCTAGACTAAGTGCTATGTTTGGCAACCGAACGTGTTACAGACCGACGGGACGCGTTTATCAGTTTTTCATCTCGTCGCGTAGGTTTTTTTCTAGATCAGTACTTTGTGTTAGTTGCTCGTCTCTCGCTCTTCGGCGGCATTTGATCGCTTCGACGACTCAAAAACCAAAGAGTAGACGAATGTAACGTTCTATGAATAAATTCTATAATCTGTTAATTACATTCTAATTGTCCCGCAAATCCCGTTCTTTCTCGAAGACAATCTCAAAGCTCGCTCTTTCGGCGATGTTCCATTCTTTGATTCAATGATATCTAGCCGTGGATTAGCGGAGCATGCAACTGCGTTACGCCGTGGTGAGCCCGAAATATACTGGAAATGCAACATGCCGTCGGTGGAGAAAGGGTGGTCGACCGGGGCCCCCGACCGGGCGTGACTCTCTGCAATTACACCCCACGTGCCGGTCGCGTGGCTCGTCCGCCGCGCGCGAACGACTGACTGTCGAACGTCAGACACACCGTGGGGCTTTAATACAGGCGCGCATAATGTCGTAATGTCGTATTCCCGGTGAGTCATGTGCGAGAAATCGCCGTTGTGCCCCGCGCGCGCCGAACGCGACGGAGCGCGACGGCACGCGGCCGATTCTCCACTCGTCCGTCGGCGTCCATCGCTTGTAAGACGCGCGTCTGCTTTCCTTATCGTTTCTCCGCTCGAGCATGTCGAATATAAAAGCTTGTCCGACGCGACCGAAGGCCGCCTTCTCGCAGCTCACATTATGATATTTCCCGGTCAATGTCGATTCTTCTCCGATATGTTTGTTGTGATGTAAATCGAGCTGAGATTTTTTTTTTTCAATTATTTTTTTCTCTTGTAACTTTCACGATTTAAAAACTGTTTTTTAATAAAATTTGCGTCGCAAGTTTTTTTTTTGTTACAATAATCAATCTACATTGTGTATGGGAATCGAAACGTGGTCTTTTGCCGGGGAAATTTACATATACTTAAGAGAATTATCTCTTCTCTCTTTCATTGCGCGACTATCGGGGAAAGGTTATCCGTTTCGTTAGAGCGTTTTTTTCGAGAAAATCTCGATTGACCGTGCAGTACGTACGTACTACACCACGGCAACGTGACGTGACAAAATTACGTGGCCGTTGTTTTACGTTTAGAATTTATCGTAGATAACGGGAAGATGATGACCGTACGATTATCGTAAGTATCATCCGCCGTCTCTCCTCTCCCTGTGCATCAGCGAGAGACGTTCGTCTCTCGCGACCGGGGTATTGTTAGCGCACAATTTACATTCTTGCACCCACGCTAATGTCACGTGTACAAGAGAGAGAAATTTGCCTCGCGCGATAAAGAAAATTGACACCGTTTATTACGCGAAAAGCTCCTTATTTCCGTGAAGTGAATTTAAATGCACACACTCCGCGCAATATTGCAACGCGTTTTCCCTAGTGCGGTATCGCATCGTATCGTGCGCGAAAAAATATTGTTTTTATTTGCGCAAAAACCTTGAAGACGACTTGAAACGCGCCGAGATTGTGCTCGGCGTTGTCAAAAGATGACCGGCTAGTCTAATTGAAAAATGATAAATAAATCGGCAAATTAAAAACGAAGCGATCGATTAAACTGAGATTAACAGCCTGAAACATTTTGCGAAACAACTCGACTGACACAATCACAAACGCGTTAAAGACGACGAGAGAAGGGTCATCGTGAGTGCGATTACGGCGCAGACGTTCCCGATTGTATCTGTCTATAAAGAAGATAACCATTATAAACGAGACTGGCGATAACTAAAGAGAAATGCTTAATAGTGCTGGCACAGTATTCGAGTGTCCGTCGCGCGGGCATACGCCACTACGGACCGCAACCACGGACGGCAGGTACTCGACCGTACGAGAGCCGATTCCCAGATAACGGTGCTGCCACTTTAGCGGATATATATGTTTATACGCCTATCTATCGAAATAATAACGACAGTTTTTTTTATATACATACATATATAGTAACTATTGTACGAGCTCGCGAGTCGAGTCAGGAAGCAGGAGAGAGAAATTTATTCGCGGCCACGGCCGCGTCGGATTATTTTCGAGTGCAGTCGCTGCAATGTTATTATCGCGATGAATAAATTGAGCGCACAAATGTCCGTCACTCGGATGATCTTTTTATACCTAAATTTCGAAAAAATTTTAGAAACAGCAAACTGATTTTGTGTCTTCGAAGGTTGGGAAAAATAACTATGTCAGAGAGAATATGTTTCGTAATAATGATCGAGTTCGCTTTTTTCGCTCGAGTGACATTCACATAATCGTCTAATTATTTTCTCGTGTGTTGTGTATATTTCCGATAGAGCGCTTCTCGTAAATTTCGTCCCGTTTATGGCTCTTCGAATTTTACGATGCAGCTGATACCGCCGCGAAATCGAGTAGAACAGTAATTACCGCAATAACTAATCGTCCCATCTGCTTGTGTCACACACAGTTTTTCCAAAATGCGTCCGATGTATTCTGGATCAAATATCAAACGTGAAAGAATGGAGATACAGAAAAAAAAATTTAAGACACAGTTTTGCGCAAAATTGAAGTAAATAATTAAGTTTTTTCCGAATATTTAAAAACAAAATGATGATTGTCGAATTAATTTCCAGTGAAATTTGTTTATCTCATTTACACGCGAACGTGTTTAAAATACAAATTTAACCACCGCATTTCGATTCTTCGCGATCGTTGCGTAGTCGTGAGTAACGAGCCGTGGAGGGAGCTGAAGAGAAGAGGGATCTTTCCGATGTGTGGAAGCGCCCTATTTACAATCTACCGATGTAGATTCCAACGAACCTCATGCATTTTGACCGTTGCAGACCCGGGAGTAGCCGGGTACTTTTAAGCGGAGTTAGTTATCTATAAAATCTCCCGCCGAAAAGGTGCGCGTGTCTGTGTGCGGCGGCGAACTCGCCAAAGCGTGAAGACGATCCCAACAAAAGAGAAACTTAGCCGCCAGTGTGTACGGCAACGCCGTTACATGTAAACCTTATTAAAAGTGATGACAAAAATATTTGTAATCTCTTTCCCAATTTTTTGCAAGTTTCAAAAAGCGCTTTTTATCTCATCTCCTCTTCTCTCTTTTAAAAAACGTACGTTAACATCGAAAGTATCGAATCCTACGATGCTTATTGTTGGCTCTTTTCCACGCCACAGCAGCTGTCAAATACTTTGTATGTGTGTTTTTTGACAGTTCAAGATTATATGTGCGCGTGTGTGTATACGACAGACACGTAGAGAATCAACACGTAGCGCGTGTGATCTCTGGTTTGATTTTGTAAATTGCGAATGCTTTGAAAAAATGCTGCATATTATATTTTGAAGCACGCAAGAAGTTTTGCTGCCCGCGAAAATATAAATCGAGAGACTTGTCTTCGCTAAATAAATAATTACATTTAAAAAAAATTGACGAGCAATTCACTTGTTACGTAATGTTTGACAGGTAGCGCGTCTCCGCGTTATTAAATTGGATAACGATCTCACGGCAAGAGAGAGAGAGAGAGAAAGAGATGATATTCAAGGGATTATAGAACTGAACTTACAATACGCAATCCGCTATATACGGAGAGACTATGTAAGAAAACGTCAGATCCGCGACGATGCTCGCCGCGTCCGATAGTCCAGTAATACATTTAAAAGGCAACGACTTCGGGAGATTCGAGCTCCGCCGAAACCCCGTTAACCGCGGATAAGTCGTTAATCATAAAACGGGCAACTATAACGGCCATTATTAGATGCACACAATCGTGTATCTGATACAATAAATATATACAGCGTGCGAGTCACCGTTAAAGCTTTATATAAAGTCACCGTTAGACTTTAGATCATTTTCACACACGCGCGCTATCGCTCGGACAAAAAATCCGTCCGAACGCAAAATAAAAAAAAAGATCTTTCTTCTCTAAGTTGGAATATTACACAAGGATAAATTGTTGTTTTTCTCGTGTAATTGCATTCATATCGCTTGGCTGTTTATTAATTTATTATAAAGCGTTTTTCTCTCTTTCGAATGTGTAGGAATTTAACGTAAAATCGCGGTTCTGAATTCAACCACGACGGGATCGCGCGCGCGGATTTCAGATGCTGTGTATTATAGCGCACGCGACGTGTGCGAGATCGGCTATTGTTTCAGAAGGCGAAGCTATTATTTCCGCGATTTACCCTTCGCGCTTTAACGACGAGCAGCGTGCCAAATCGAGCCGTGCTAAATCGACGCTATCGTGGCGCGTGGCCCGACCGGCAGAAATTAGTTACGCAGAAATTAGACACGCATCCCGCGTACCAGGAGAGACGGAGAAGTCGTTAAGGTGGACAGAAGAAAAAAGAAAAAGAGAGAGAGAGAGAGAGAGTCGGCCTCTCTCGACGGTCAGCCCGACTCGTCACCGATCGGGCCCACTCGAGGTGGATCGATTTCAATATGGTACTCGGCCATGTTTAATGACTCGTAAATTGGTTCGGCCCACTGCGCAGGAATATCCCTCGCTGGCTCGACGTCATTCAATTTTCCGTAACACGAGCGGCCAAGGGGTGTTGTATACTTTTTTTCCCCCCCTTCGTGATGAACCTCGTTGTGCAACGATTATTGAAAACTAATCCCTCGATCGCGATCGAACGGACGGAGGCCGCAATTTGAGGTGGCTCCGAGAAGTGAAATTTCATGGAGATGCGCGCATGAAAGTTGATGAGCGACGACGACGCCGAGGTCGCTTCGAGGAGTTTCGCGGATTTTTTTGCACGTTCGATCGTGACGATCGAAGAACCGATATCTTTCGCAGCGAGAACAGAAAATTCGAGAGATTATACGTCGTATTATTTATACGTTCAGCAGAAGTAAAATCTCGCGATTATTATTATTATTATTATTGTTATTATTATAACGACGTTCTCGCACGCGTCGACTTTCTTGTTACGCAGTGTTTTATCAGCAATCGGCCTAAGCCCTAATTAATCAGAATGTCCATCTTCATGCATACGTGCGCCCACCTTGCGGCCAATTATGCCGCACGCGGTAATTTTAAATTACACACTCCCGACCTTACCCCTCTTCTTCCTTAGCGCGCGCTTCTGCTAATGAAGAAACGGAGTACTTCGCCACTCAACAAAGCGACGAAAAGTCTTTCTCTCTTCTACACTTTCCTCCAAATAAATCAATTTCGTTACAGTAGAATCGATATCAAATTATTTTCGCGCGGATTTAAAAAAAAACAACGATCGTACACGGCGGAGCAGTAACGTTCGAACGGCTCGGAAATCATGAGGCAAATCGACGATCGATCGAGAGGAGCTTGCCGATCGAAGCGACCTAACAGCTTCAAATGCAGGCACAAATTAGAACCGCGTCTCCTCTCCTCGCGGGCTCTCTTCGTTTTTCTTTTGCGCGAAACGGCGGCACAATGACGAGGCAGGTGTCAGAACGCGCGCGCGCGCGCGTCCACTTCCTTGGTGGCGACGTTGCCGGCAACAACATCTGGCCGGCCGTTATCCACGGACCAGGATAACGTTGTTGGTCCTATGATTCTCCGATTAACGTCGGTGCCTTCTCCTCTCATCCTGCGCCCTATTCCTTCTCTTTCGCTCGCGAGATGATACCATCCGCCGCGGCGCGCCGTCACCGTATCCGCGAAACGCGATGCGCCTAATCGACGCTGACTTGCAATTAATCCGCGCGCCCGTTTGCGTGTGTATATGTATACGTATATAGAAAGTCCAATTTAATAAATTGCGCCGACAACAGCGGCACACAGGCGGTAATGCGAAGTGTCGAAGTCGCGGCGATATAATGACGATACCAGATCTCCTCTTGCGCCTTCGCGCGATGAGTAACGGAGGTTGTTTCTATGTCAACGGAATGAACAATCGGAGATACGAGAGCGTCAGAGTGAGATTTATCCCATTTATCTCGGTTATAAAAATTCCCATGTCACCGCTTGTTTTCCAACGTTTCTATGTATCTTTCGGATAAAAATTTCACAATATTTCGTCTTTTTATCTGTGCTTTCTATATCCGCTCGCGTCTCTCTTCTCTCCAATATGTTAATAAACAGAAACGTCCCGCTGATGTTGTTTCGCATGTAAAAAAATGACAAGGTCATAATGCGCAGCTCGTTAAAAAATTAGGTAAAAAAAAGTAATACTTTCCTACATGTGTACAAATGATTTCCTCGCGATCTCCAAAGCAAATAATTTCTCATCAATACGAGACCGCGATCGCGGTTTCTTCCGTCCGGTGTCAACCCGACTGATGCGCACAAGCCTCCGAGATCTCTAAGCCTGTCTGGCTTTCACGTGTCCAATCACTCTCTTCTCGCGTTTCTTCCGAGGCTTCTTGAAAACGGATCAACCGAGGGGAAGAGAGGTGGTCACTTATCGGCGTCGAGGTCGCCGGAGTCGATACGCCGCCGCGCCGTAAACGCGACGCGTGTATTTACATAGAACCGCCGCATGAATAACGCAAAACATAAATAAACAAGGTGAAAAAGCGAAGAGCCGCGGCCGGCCGGCCGGGCGATTTGCATGCACCGGCTACCGTTGCCGGCTATCTTTTTGAACCGGCCGGGGACCCGGCTCGCGCATAGCCGCGGGGCACGGGAGCCGTCGCAGCCCCTCGTGTTTACGAGGGGGACAAACACGAAAGAAAAGAGCAGAGAATATAGGGATTTAAATTAGCGGTGGCCTCGACCTACGTACGCGCGCGCTGTCGTTTTTATGAACCGGTGCGCGACGCGAAGGAGTAAAAGAGAGAACGGGAGTAGGTGCCATCACACCTGTTTAGTGTTTCCAGGCATTATACATTTGGATTTCATATCGTAATCGCATCACGTCTCATTTTAAAAATACATGCAAACAGTTTCAATGTTATAAAACTTATTATTTTTATATTTTATTCTTCTTTTTTTATTCTTCTATAGGAAGACATTAATTGGAATAAAGGTTCCGATCAATCGACAACCTGTCATCAAGGTGGCAGGTCACGACAATATATAATCGCGTGTAATCGTTGGTGGTCGTCCGTCGAATTTCCGCAGCTTCCGCAACGCGACCGATACCGTCTCGTGTCGTCGGTTCTGACTCTTCCCGTTTTCTTCCCGCTTCTAGTTCGCGATTCTTATACGCGAGTAAAGAATACTCGACTAACGATTCGCCGGCTCCCGCGAAGCTTCGTCATGCTTGCAAACTATCGCGCGCGCAACAGTCCTGACGCAGGTGTAAGTCACGGACGCGGCACAACGGAAAGTATATGTATGTGTATGCATATATGTATGTATGTGTGTATGTATACAGGTACATATCTCGCGGATAGTCGCAGGGCTGTAACCGTGCGGTATCTTCGACGCCTCACGGTCTCTCCTCGCGCGAATAGCCTAATCTGCGAGCTAATGACCGTAGTTGTCGCCGCTGGAAGCGCCTGGAGAAAATTACACTGCCGCGTTGACACTGATTATTACAACGTCGCGCGATGTGAGAGACACGACGAAAGACGCCTCAGAGGAGGAATCTTTTCTTCGTTCAAGCTTTACAATTATCAAGTCGGATTCCCCGCGTGTAAAATTGACTACCCGGATAACGCGCGGGTACGCTCAATTCTAATGACAGCAAATGACGCATTCAATGTGTTACGCGAATAATAAACCGAGAAAAATAGGATTTATATATATTATTTCGCGAAACAGCCGGCGGCCCTGCTCTTCGAATCTACACGTCTACGCATCTGTGTGTGTGTGCGTGCGAAGAGCTCACGATTGCTCGGTATATCACAAGCTGGTGCAGTGACTGTCAGTATCGCGAGAGCTCGACTTCGACCTCATCTCTGTTACTACCGGTAGTCGGGGTTGAGGTCGGAAACTGCCGTTGAACGTACGCGCTATTGTGCGTGGCTAAGACGATTTCTTTCTTCGAGATCCAAGAAGCTGATAAACGCGACCCGAAGTTGAGATTGTATAATCACAACTGTACATATCTAACAGTATAATTATATATATATATATATGAAACATCATACAGTATGTGGAAATATATATCAATAATTTGTCGTCGCTGTTATTTTGCACTTAAGAATTTTTGTTTTTTTATGTTTGCTAGAAATAGATTTTCTTTAATGAAATTTCGTCATTATTATTTTTTTTTGCGTTTTTATCGCGTTTAATAACGTTTCGATTTAATGTCACATCGTGATTAATTTTCGTGTGCTTTAATTATCAGACACGTGCGCGATTTACAGTCCTGAGACTTCTCGGAATCCATACTTTCAGCATAACTTTTACGTGACATTATTAAAGAAGGAATTGCTTATGAAAGTTACTTAACTGATGAACGATCGTCCGTTCATAATAATATTGACGTCTCATTAGAGCTCCGGGGATTTCCAATTTGCCGCGTTCGCGTTAATTTTCAATCGTTCGCTCGACGTCGACGATTCGTTTTGCACGAGACACGGAAGCAGCCTGTCTTTTGTCATAATTTTCGCTTGTTGAGGTTTAGGCCTGTCAAAGCGTTGAAATTAATACAAATATGTGTGTTAACACACAAAATAGTTTCTTTGTTTGTCAAATTAATCGGTCAATGTCTCTCGATCTTTGCATTCGCGTGAGATGCGATCAAGGTGCTTTGACGTCGTGACACGTAGAAATATTACCTCGTCAATTTAGTGCCTCGCGAATTCAGCAACGTAAGCAATTTAAGCGCGAGAGAATGCCGTGTTTAATGTCATTAGAAACCGGTTTGGCAAAACAGTGTAATTAATACGATTATTAAAAAAAAATGTTAATTAATTAATACAGCGCGCACGTGCACGAGAGATCTACTTTTTTTTTATAATTTATAAAAACCATGCCTCCCAGATCGACCGACTGCAATTTAACAATTTCTCTCAAAAAAATCGTTATTTTACGATCTCCTTCCGCGCGATCGGCAAGCAAATATAATCGTTCCAACGGCTATAATAATCTGTTAAGTGGCTAATAAGATGTAGAGTGAAGCACCCGTCATTTAATTCAGAATTATCTCGCGGGAACGAGAATACCGGCGTGTTTGAGCCGCGCTCGTACGTGCTCATATATATCGGTAATATACACAAACATATAAAGTTTCTTCAAGTAGCAAATATTACACATGTGATCCGAATATAAACCTGCGTACAAATAAAATATATACGCGCGCCAATCCCCGCGTGTTATTTGTTCATAACAAACTTAATTTTGCACCGCTCCACGTGTGACACGTGTCCGTTATCCAAACGAGGAAAACTGAAACGTGTGTGTCACATTCGAACGGACAGCGCTGCGCGTCCCGATATTCGCTCGTTAAATTTCTCGGTACAAGAGCGCGTCGCGCGGATTCTGGCGACATTATCGCCGCACAAGTCATCGCACGTAACGGCCGTAATAATCTGTTTAGCGGTCAATAAAATCTAGAAAACGCGGGAGCGCATATTTATTTAAATCCACGCTCGTACAGCCGCTTGTAACGACGCGAGAATACGGCCTCGTAAGCGCGGTACTTTTGCGGAAGGATCGTTTTATAACGAGTGAGGTAGATCGCGCGCTCGCGCGCGCACACACACACGAGCCAGTAACGACGACACAACGCGATTGAAAGAAAGAAAATTCCGTCGGCTTAATCGATCGTATATTACGGACGGACAAGCGACAGGAAGTGGCGTTGATACGCCGGCGTAAATCATCATTTATACTTTTACAGGACATCGGTCTAAAATGTCCTTCCCGTGTGTGTCAAGTTCGCTGGAAAAATCGTTACGAAGATTTACTTAGCGAGAGAGATGGCGATTTAAGAAAATTGACTTTCTCGGCGAGGGTGAGAAAAATTTGGATTTATAGACGCAAAAAAACTTTTATTTTAAATCTGTACGGAATTACTGACCGCTAACAAGCGTGCGAATGTATATTTTTTGGTCGGGGGAGAGAAAGAAAAAAGAAGCGATGAAAAGAAGAAGGAAAAAAGTAAGTATATTATTTCGGAAAAGCTTCAGTTAATCGGATATGCAAATTCGAGGACTGTAATCACCGCCCGCCCACCCGTCGTTTTCCCCGCAATTAACGAGCTGTCGGTAAACAGTCGGAAATTGGCACCCGATTCGCGCCGTTTCGCGCTAAGAGGTTCTCGATCTTTGAGGAGCCGGGTACTAAGCGCCACGGTCTATAACCTGTAATTAGGACACTTCGGGTGTGATTCTAATTAAGGGTCTCGGCCGGTCGTAAATCTTCGGCTCGTACGAGGGTCATATTTGGATGAACCCTGAGGAATCGAACACTCGTGTGGATGATCGTTTAGAGAATCAAACCGTCTTCGACCGCGCGGCAGACAATGAAACGCCGTTACATATACAGCGGCGTAAATATGTGAACGTGTAAAAGAAAAGCGATTAACACAACCAACACGCAACTAATTGGGAGGAAATTTATGAACGGCGAAAATCGAAAAAGAGATTCCACAAGAGACCATTGGCGCGAGATCTTGAAGAAAAAACCGAGAAAAACTCTTCTCGTGGATTCCTCAGGAAGAGGCCTGAGGTGTATCAACGCCACATATACATCGCGTTGTAATAATGAACACTGTGTAACGATTTTACGCACGACTTGCAACTTTCCCTTCACGACGCATGTAGATATTCGCTTTTATGGCGCATCGTTCTCGGAGGAAGATCACTACTGATCGAATTGTACGTCGCCGTGCCACGGCGCGTGTTCTTGCGCAAACGACAACGTTCCAGCCGCATCCCAGCGCCGAGAAAACCCGGACCCGGGCGCTGTAGCCGCGGCCGCAACCGAGATATCGTACGCATGTAACCGACGCCGCAGACGCATCAAGCCGCGTGTACGCGCGAATGAGTCGCGCGAGCGAGTACGCGTCAGTCAAACGCGCGCCATTACGTTGTAAATCATCGGTGATTGTCTGAACTGGAACTCTCTCGCGGGTAGAGAGATGCGTTGCCGGCTAGTAATAATCAATTTATGCACTTCATCGGCCGCAATAAATTTGTTATTAACCGCCGCCGCCGCCACCGCCACCGCATTAGCGGCAGATCGGTGCAGGATCGGATACGAGGGAAAAGATTATTATCCTACGATCCGTAAGACGACGTAAACGAGAAAAACAAGCAAATATTTCGATTTTGAAAAAAGTAAATTAAAAAAATAAAAAAATAAATAAATAAACCGGCATCTGCAAGTACGTATTTTATACAAATGATATAAAATATGTTCGAGATGGTTTATAAAAGATAGGATTTCTGGCGTCTCTTCCGCGCGATCCGATCCTGGATCCGATCGGATACGAGATACAGAGAGGTCTATAAATAGGTCCCTAGATCACGAACTCTCCGCGCACACTTGCGAGTACATTATCGGGTGACGCGCGCGTGCATTTGTCGTGCACCTTCTTCACGCGCGAGACGCGCGGTTATCGCATCTCGTCGACGGGCACAAACCACCACGCGGTGGATGGTGTCGATGGACCGATCGATTGATGATCCTACTCTCGGCGCAATCACGCGCGGGTTTGTTGGATGCGAAATCATCGAGACTCATTAGTCTTTGTTATATAATTACGTAATGGCAACTTGATTGCGGAGACCTCACCTGACGTCTAAAAGTCATCGCGGCGCGCGGCCGGTGAATAAGTGAAAATAAGTAGTTGCGACTTTACGTTGTTATTACTTTAACACGTTACGGAATACACGGCGTGATTTATTTTCGGTCTCGTATATCAATTTGTGTCACTTATCACTTCTCACCGTTCGCAAAAACAGAAAAACCAACTATCTATCAATTCGCGTCGTTCGGTGTAATTTAATTAAAAACGAGTGATTCAACAAAGTCTAATGAGACACAGATCGATCTTTTTTTTTTTTTTGTTCTTTCAAATTGTGCTTGATGAGTTTTCGGAAATTTGTTTCTCTGAGTGATCATTTCAGTTAACGTCACTTGCAATTGGTTTGTACAATTTTAAAAATTACAGACAAAATTATTGAAGATAAAATTTCTCAAAAAATTTAGTTTATCTTGTATAAGTCGCCGCGAGCGTTTTTCCGTAAATTAAAATCCACCAGTGGGCGTAAACCTTTCGAATTCATCGGGACGCGATCTTTCTTTCCCTCCGTGGGATGGGCGAGTGCGATCGGGCTCTCATTTGGTGCGTATTAGTGAAGTATAATGAACTTCTTGAAGCTGCCGCCTTTTGCAAGAACGACTCTCCCGACAAACGATGGAAAACAAATGGAGATACGCCTACGGGAGCCCGCGCAGCTTAACCCGTCTTTTTCCCAGAGAGAGCGAGAAAAAAGGGAATTCTGTTCCCGAGTTCGAAGAGAAAAGTCTTTTGTTACGAAAAATTATTTTTTTTATAAGTTACATATAATGAGTTATTTAAATGTAAAAAACAGTTTTTAACGCGACTGTAGTTTTTAGAATTTCTACTTCCGCGTGGCAACACTTTACTTATTTACCGGAATCGCAAGAATAGATACTCCAAATAGGATTCGTCAATAAAGATGTTATCCGCGGTACGACACGTATGGTACGCAACATTTACACGGTTCATTTAATTTAGCGATTCTAAATGCGTTAATGCTCCGCCGCAACGTCGCCTGATTATCGATGATTCCGAGAGTCGGCACCGTCAAAACAACGTCACACGTTACGTATCCACTTTATACACTACTTTTTTATATTTACGCGGAGTGCGTAAACGAAACGTCGTCGCGTGATTTACGCTGGAACAAGAGATTTTTGTCGTAAACTTGTTTTTGGTTACCGCATAAATTTGTTAAGCGCGCCGCGCTAAAAAACTGACACACTTTTTCAACAACAATAACAATCTCGAAAACACCATATGGCGATATCACAAATATTTCTACGAAGACTCGGTAAAAATAAGATATTGTACATATTGTCGCAAGTAACAGCCTGTGCTATTATTTGTGTTTCTTACGTGATAATTTGAAACAGTTTTATTAAATACATCTAAAACTTTTGAAAGTGTATTTCTTATATGCGTAAAATTTTTTTTCAAAATAATTAAGTTAACAATTCAATTATTGATTCTAGTCAGCTCGTTAATTTCTCGCGCGACTCTCTTTGTTCGCATCACAATACTTTTTTTTTCTTCCTAGCTGGATAGTTGCGCTACCAATTAGTGTCAGTTAGCTGCGCCTATTTTTACACATGCATACACATAATTCAATGGGAGAAGACCTATATCAAGAAAGTTTTACACACAAATATCATTTATAAATCATTTCCACATGAGAGTGTTAATAGGTTTTTGCCAGACATGCCAAACGCTTTCCCTGATTCACGTTTGACATCGGCGACCTGGAAAGTTTCGCAAGTATTTTCGCAAGGATTTTCGCTCCCGTCTTGCGAAACGCATTGTATTCCGTGTATAGTTGCGCGCGCAACGTATATCCATTAATATAACATCTGTGTCTGATATTATATTTATTATATACGCACGCATACGTATGTAGTAGTAAAAAAATGTCATTCGACTTTATGCGAGAGAAAACTTTTCGTATCTTTCTTGTCCTATTCTTCGCTTTTTATGACAATTTCAGTATAACGAGAAATAATTAATTAAAAATAATTGCTTGTAAAATAAATGAAATATACGACGTTACAAATTGGTAAGAGTAGTACGTTGCCGCGCGTGGTTTTGCTGCAGAAGATTCGGAACGTCACCAAGAGGTACCACCTTCGCGGTACCACGCGCAAAAAAAAACAGAGATAAACAGAATCCAATTAGCGCAAGAAGAAGCGCGGGGATATGTGAAAACCGTAACCGGACGGTACACAGAGCGACGACGGCGGGCGGTTGCCGTATCGTCAATGTCAAGAACGCGGCGCCCGGTCAGATCCCGTGACCGTGCGTGCCGCTCGATCGCGGCGCTTTTCTTTTTCTCACCCGATCGGCCTTTTGACTCCGGACGCGGGGGCCCCGAAGAAGGAGCCCCCAGCGAAGAGAAGACGAAGGGAAGACGAGGGGCGTGTCTGGTCGCGCGGCTTCTACAAAGAGATGCCCACTTCCCAGTGGACCCCTTCCACTCCTTCGGGGATCCCCTTCCACGTGGGTCCCCGGGACTCCGTCGGTCCGTCTCGCTGCTCCCCTCTTCTTATCCAGCGGGCCCCAAGAAAACCGGGCGGCATGGTCCAGACCACGAGATCCGCCAGGTAAAGCCAGTTTACGCAACGCTTCCGTACACGAAGCACACACGGCGGAGAGTACTCAAACGTAATTCTAACGGAGAGTCGACGAACGTGTCCGTTCCCGAATACTGTATCTTCGAATCTAATCTAGAAGAGTTGTTCTTATCGGTCATTCGCCGCTGACATCGATCGATTGTTTTTAACCGTCGCAGAATTTTCCAAGGCGATGACAATTGGTTGACACTTGTCGTGATTCAGGATTTTCTCGATACGTTATGATATAAGATTGCCGGTACTCAAAGATCAATCATCTATATCACGCGCGCCACGAGGATGACCTCCTACGCGAGCTTCCAGCAGTACGACCTTCTGGACTCCGAGGGCTACGGATCGGCTAGCAGCCCGGAATCGAATCCGCGCGGCAATTGGCACCACCAGGAGATCTATCCGCAGCCGCCGCGATCCCGCGGCAGCAGCTGCGGCAGCGTAAGCTCCGTGGACAGTCACCATCAGCAGGAGTATCAGGAAATCGGCAGCGTTCCCAATGGCAGCTTTCACGTGACCGCTGGCTTCAACTTCGGCGATTTCTACGAGGGCTACTATCAAGAAATCGGCCGGAACGAGCACCAGGCGACGACCTTGATGAACGACAACGGCGTCAGGAGCGTCAAGGAGCATCACGCCAAGGTGATCTTCAGGATGAACGAACAGTGTACGGCTTACGAGGACGCCGGGTCCAGGATGACCTTCAACGAGGCCGCAGTGAGCAAGCAGGATCCGGCTGGATACGTGCAGAAGATGGAGCATCATCCTGCATCCGGAGTGTTCGCCAACTCCAGGACTGACTTCGGTCCGGGTCAAGAGGTCGTCTTTGCCGCAACGAAGACCTACGCAAAGAGCGGCGTCTATCATCATCAGCGGAACGACAGTCATCCTTACGCACCGCGGACGGACGTTCTTTACTTGGGCGCCGCTTACGGCGTACCGAGAAGCGAGATCGGTCTGCCGGGCGGACAGCCCAACAAATGCGATCAATCAGCGAGGTATCATCCAAGGAACGACGGTCATCACGTTCTGCCGGCTGACTACGCCGCACAGAAATCCAAGGAGACCGCGATACAGAAGATGAAGAGCAGCACGCCGGGTATCGAGGTGCTGAGGAAGAGGCGCTTGGCGGCGAACGCCCGGGAGAGGAGGAGAATGAACAGCCTGAACGACGCCTTCGATCGGCTACGGGACGTCGTGCCCAGTCTGGGCAACGACAGAAAGCTCAGCAAGTTCGAGACGCTGCAAATGGCGCAAACCTACATCGCCGCGCTCTACGAACTGCTGCAGCGCGAATGAAAAACACATCACGGGAGATCGCATTCTCTTATACGAAAAGGAGAACGAGCGACGTCGTTGTCCGATGTTTCGCGCGTGTAAAAAAACAAAAAAACAAAAAAAATCAAAGGCGAGTCTCTGATGAACACGAGAAATCGCCTTCTTAAGATTCTCGAATCTCGAGGCTGTGTAGTAGACGAACTGAAGATTGTTCTGACGGGCATTCGAGAGAAAGAGGTACGTTGAATACCCGTCTTGGGAGTTTCCTTCTCGTCGGACCTCGGAAGATGCAAATCGATGACGGATCGGTTCTTCGACGGAGAGAGAGAACGACGCGTCCTTCCTTTCGACAGACTTCTACAGGTAATGACGAATTGTCGGGCGTACCCCGGGAAAATGAGACGGCTCGTTCTAGCGAGGAGTAGGAATTAACGAGCAAGTTGGGAATCCGGACTTCTCATTAACTTGTGAACAAGTCACTCGGCCATCGGTGGTATCGATCGTAAACGAGTGTACGATGTAAGCAGACCGGCATCGCTATCAGCCAAGATCTTCTTCATTACCGAGTTCGAATCGTTCGTCTTAACAAAATATAGGAAAAATTCGATGTATCTGTTTTGTATTGCTTGCTGTACTAAGCTATTTATATAACGTGTTAATTAAAAAATTCAATATCGAGTACGTGTGTCAAAATGAAAGACATTTATAATTTATATCATTGTGTAACGTCATCATTTATATCATTTATATAACGTATTTATATCATTGTACGACATTGTTTTAAGGCGTAATTTTTTTTCGCGATATAAAAGCTATTCGAGAGTTTCGTTAATTAAACATTTTTTTTATGCGCGCACAACCGATAATTAAATTATTCCTATCAACTCTCAACTTTTGTTGCCGATGTAGCGCCTTATTGACTTTGTTGCGAATAATGTACATAAGTGAATCATCTCGAAACGTCGCCGATACAAGCGCCGGCGATAGCTCACGTCAAAACTATCCGATTACCGAGCCGACAGGTAAAAAGCCGCTTTTAATTGCGCGCGTCGTACTTAATCGAGCGCGTAACTTTAGCGCGCGCCGCGCGGTAATTCATCGCCGATACCCTTATCCCGGCATCGCGGCGCATCGCTGCGGGATTCCGCGATGTTTTTTTTTTTTCGATACGGACCGCGCGCGCGCGCGCGGTTCGGAGCGGGGTAAAAGGGCGCGCGATCGACCGGATCCTTCCAGAAGCTAAGGCGACGCTCGCGAGGATCGCGAGGTCTGCCGCGATTAGAATATTCTGTGTTAAACGATAGTCTCGTCGATATTTTTTTTTGCGATTTGTTTTTTTCTTCTTTCAAGTGTTTCTGAATAATCGCGAGATAAGAGCGTTGATGTCGCTAAAACCCGATACCACACACTACAAGGCAAAGTGGGTAGGTCAGGGCGCATAAAATGTGATCGTTGATTGTAATACCGCGAGCGGCCCCCTCGCTATCGTTGTTGTACACCGAGCTAGAACAGAGCGGGGGCGTAGTCGCCTCGAGTTTAATTGTAAATAGGCATCGTCGTACATTGTCGTCCGAGTGCGAGAGGCACCGTGTAAATATCTGATTCAAGGCGCGTCTAACTTATTGCGAGGCTGTATAGGTGATTCTGTGTACATAAATGTGCGGTACGTGCAAGCGCGTTCATACTGCGGGGGCAGGCGGAGATCCTTCATCCCCCCCCTCTCTGCTCTCGCGTGTACGCGTCACGAACGCAGCGCGGTCATTCATCGACGCCTGGAGTCGATGATAATTATCGATCGAAGCGTTCGTCCCTAAAAGTAGTGATCGAACAAATAATCTTCGGAAAAATGCGCGTTAGATACTAGAAAGAAAAATCGTGTTTTTGCAATGAGATGTGAAACTAGAAATTCTCGAAAGATGAGAACAAAGAAAAAAATTCACGAAATCGCACGTTTTGAATAATTTACAATTTTGTTCTTTTAGGGATGAACACGCACTCTCCTGCGACTTTTTTTTACAGAATTTCGATAGATTCTTTAGCGTTAAGTTCGCCTCGTGTTACCTGAATATTTTCTATTGCGAATGTAACTACTGCTCAATGGCAATTAGTAAGATGATTGTATGTTATTACGAATTACTTCGAAGGGAATTGCGGTTCGATCGCTTTAAACGCAGACACTCTTCGTGCCCAGCGCAACACGTCGCGAGAGACCCGATCGAGAAAGATGCGAAACGAGATAGGGGGTTCAATTTATCACCAGCTATGATGACGTCGAAATGCCGTTTACGTCTCTTGCCGTCGTCAATTAATATAGTAATTACAAGTGTCGACAAATCGCGAGTAATCAACTATTGCCAACAATCAGTAATTGTTACACCAAGCAATAACAACAATTACGATAACGATTAGTTATCGCGAGTAATCGACTGTGTCGGAAGGGGGAAGACACAATTTCCCGTTGGCGAGAGAACGTGAGACAAAAAAAAAGAAAACGCGCGACTGGAATAATCCCATTCGGGCCACGATTCCGGCTCGCGACGCACCTCTCGCGCAATTAGAGATATGCAAAAATCGCGGGACAAATGGCGGCGGCCGGCCACCTCCACTTAGCAGTCAATCACAATTAAATACAATTTTGCGCGGGCCGCGGGGCCCGGTAATGGCGCAAAAAGAGAGCAAATTGAAATCTCCTAGCTGACAGAATGATAGATGGTACCGGCCAGAGACGTGAGAAGACGCGACGGGGAAAGAGAGAAAGAGAGAAAGAGAGAGAGACATTGTAAAAGAGACAAGAGAGAGAAAGAGAGAAACGAGACGAAGGTGAACGAAGAGGAGAAAAGCGGTTTTTCTTTTACATCCCCGATATGAGAAAGCTCTTCCTCTCCGTCCCGCGGGGGAAGATACTCGCGCGCGGTGGAAGGACGAAAACACAAGAGAAGAAGTAAGTAAGCCGGGGAGCTGATGATAGCGCCACTGCGCGAAGCCGATTTCTCTCGCTAATATCGCTAATCCTCTCTCCATCTGTTGAAGATGAGAATCTGATCTTTGCGAGAGAGGAGCAGCGGTAATTTATATCGATCGGAACCACAAGAGAGATAGAAAGAGATGGGAAGAGTAAGAAGGGACGCGCGGGAATATATAGAAGCTCATTCTCTCTTCTGTAACTCCGGTCATTACGGCAGCCGCCGTTTAGAGTCGCATATTAGTTACGCGCGCCTCGAAATAAAGCGCGATGATTATTCGCGATGATAAGCGGCGCGAGATCGTTCGTTCGATATATATAAACTCCGTTCGCACAAAAGCTCTCGCGCGTATAAATAAGGATCAGAAGTAAAAGCGACAAACAAAGAATCGACCGGCGAGCCTAATGATATTCCGAGCAATTATCAATGCATTCTTTGACAAGCAATTTTTATCTCGACTACGCGAAGAGTGTAGCCGACAGAGATGAATTTTTTTTTTTTCACATCGCGAAAAGAAAAACTTGGTTCGCGACTCTCGCGATTCTTATGTATTTTTTTTTCTTTTTTGCAAAATGACGCGCATATTGAATAATGATCCAGGAATCAACAGCGCCGCCGCAATACCAAATACAGTTTACACAGTTGCTACATTCCGCGTCCCATTATTGCACCGCGCTCCGCGTTGTAATGGCAGTATCATAAAAGAAGACGCTAAGTCGTCGCGCTCATCCACCTGCTCGCGGTAATCAAATCGCGGGATTAAATTGCTCGACGATTTCGCGTCTTCGCGCGTCTTCGAAAGGAAACCACTACCGAAGAAGACGGAAAGAGGAAGGAGAGGGGAGGGAGTTGCGCACCTCTCGCGGGACA
Source organism: Pseudomyrmex pallidus (assembly GCA_014825455.1). Taxonomy (NCBI): domain Eukaryota; kingdom Metazoa; phylum Arthropoda; class Insecta; order Hymenoptera; family Formicidae; genus Pseudomyrmex; species Pseudomyrmex pallidus. The sequence goes on along the minus strand of QVNV01005083.1, from coordinate 7,347 downwards.
TTATCATTCAATTGAACGGCCGCTACCGTCGCGGATAAATCACGCGTAATTAACGACAGGACAACGTACGGGCGCCAATTAATTTCGTTATGAACAACGGTGTCCCGCGATGATTCCATCGCGCGAATGTATTTTCCGCCGCGGCTTCCTCAATTAAGACGATATAGAGGTTCATTCGATTCCGCGCGCGGTCGATCGAACCACGACGGCAAGAAGACAAGGGGGAATATATATGAGAGGTGGGCTAATTATTCACCGACCCATTCACCGCGCGTTCGCGCGAAACGCAAAGGAAAAAACGACGCGAACGAATGGAGACGCGGCGCGAGAAGGGAGAAAGAGAGAGGAGGGAGGAGGGAAAAGAAAGATGTCGACGCGAAAGAAGGAAATACCTTAAGTAATATCAAAGCGCGAGGAGGGCTGGGTACGGCTAATGGCGAACCGGACTCAGCATGTGTGGGCCTCCTCCCTTCTCGAACTGCGGCTATCCCTTCGCCGTGCGTGTGCGCGATACAACAATACACGCAAACGCTAATCAGTCGACGCGCAACGTCTTCATCTACACGGCATCAGGCTCCGCGCCGCTTCGTCTTTCTATCAGCACGATTTGTCTTCCGTCGCGGCTTGATGCGGTTCCAAGGCCAAGGACGAAGTTCCCGAGCGCGCGGTCGAGCTTGAAAGCGGGAAATTGAGGTTGTTGCGACAGAATAAACCGGGGTTCTTATTGCTAGAACCGATCCGCGACTCGATTGTGGCAATGTGTGTCGTATTACCACGCAATATTTTAAACAACGAGGAGTTTCCTCCGCGTTGATTTAAACAACATCCGACTGTGCACTTTAGACAAAGAAGCCGAATTTTATTATAATTAAATTTTGATTGTAAAGAGTTAAACAACAGTTTTCTCAAAAATTGCGATCACTAGCGCGAGCAACACTGTCTGCGTTTAACGGCTCGAACCGCAACCGATTAATCGATACACACGTAAAACGACAATCGAGCGATAACTGCATCGGTTTAAAAACAAAACAAAAAAAAAGAAAAGAAAAAAAAAGACAAACTGCGATCACGATCTACCTGTTGTACAATGATCTCTTTGGTGCCTCCTCTAGGCACGAAGAAAGATAATTTTCCTCTTCACACGGCAATCTCGAGGAAGGAAGACGAGAAGGGCGCACGAAAGGGGAACCTTTTTTTTTTTTTAAAGACTGTATTTTGCATTGTTAGCACTGCCGTCAAGTACCTTTTGTAAATAGATTGTTTGTTTTGTACCTAGAGATACGCGTTAGACGATAGAGAACCTTTTGTAGCTCTAAGCGGCCCTTTTTTTTTCTAAGAGATCTAATGAAATAAAATTCCCACCAATAATGTTCCTCGACCAAGACCAAATGTATTTAAGAATGTGCAATGTTAATAAAGAAATCTGATTTCCTCGGACACAATTCACGCGTCGTTCTTTCTCCCCTCTAATTCCCATTTACTTCATATGAAATTATTTTCCTTTTACTTAAATATATATGAGACAAACTTTTGCGCGCGATGTCTCGCAGGCATCTATACAATCTGTGCGTGAAACACGAGAAAAAAAATCCTTAATTATTTCTTCCCACAAATTGAAAACCCTCTGCGTCAGAATTTTAAATCACGATATCGCGCGCGTGTGCGTGCGTGTGCTACGCCGCAAACTGTTGTCGCGAGAGACAAAATGTGTCTCGTTGATCTTCCCCGTCTCTCCGGGAGTCTCACGAGGACGAATTATGCAGATGCCGCGCTGCGTTTTGACCGGATCGTCGTCGTGGGCAAAACACTCGTAAGTATAATATCGAGTCTCTGAAATTATCAAAATCAGCTCCTCTCCTCTCCCCCCCCTAAACTGCTATAATTTCTATCTAGTCGCGAGACGTGGAGCCGATCGACGAGACGCGGGCCCCGGCATAGGAAGATGCACAGGAAGATGCATATTCCATCTCGACTTTAGGCAACCACGAGACGGAGAGAGAGAGAGAGAAGCAGAGAGGCTCCTAAACTGTTCCTTGAGGCCATCGTCTTTTTCTAGGAAGTCTAGGATATAACTGCCCATAAATGCGGCTAACGTTTACCGCGACTGCAGGCGAAAAGTGGCCTAGGCCGCTTCGCAGTTATCTATGTCGAGGCCGTTCTCTATAAAAATTCAACGATTCGACTTATTGTGACGCGCGCGGATCGGATCGCGCCGATATCTCTTACGTGCTTCGCCGTAAAAAAACAAAAACCAACGCCTTTCCCTTTGATATCAAAAGGGTCTTTCAAACGTCGTAATTGTGTCGCGCGAAAGAAACCGTGCGAAAATCATTAGTCGCGACCGGGCAAAAGAGCGCGCGCGTTTATTAACTTTCGATTTCCATTCGCGGCTCTCCGTGCCGCCGCGTAATTGGTATCTTACGTAGCCGCGCGCTGCGGAGAGAATAAATCGATCGAGCGGCGGATGTTGTTCGGTTTGATAGAATGCCGGATAGCGGCACGCACAAAGCGACCTTCGGGACCGGCCGGCCGAACCTGCTACAGCACACCGGACAAATTGATACCAGGCAACGCACTCACTCTCCCTATCTTTTCCGCCTGCGCGCGGGACGGTACGTATATGCCTTACGTGCCTCCGCAGTGGGATACGCGCGCATAACTTCCAGACCTCGATACGCCGCCAGTGGGAACGGTCAGGGCCGCGAAGAGAGAGGAAAATAAAGAGAGAGAGAAGCGAGAGGAGACAGCGCGCGACGCATCTCCGTGTGAATGTGACGCGCACGAGGCCGCCAATGAACTTGAATCTCTTTGCTTTGGTCGTTATCGTCAAGGATGATGTTGTGCGAACATGATTTATGAAACCTGTCGGAAATCGTAAAACTACTGCAAACACAGAACCGCAGAATTTACAATTTTCGAAAGTGAGAGGGAGTGTCAACTATTGCACCGGCGGCACGTCGCCTCTCTACGTCACGACGGCGGTAATTTACGCGGATGCACCGAGCGCGCCGGCAAATTACCGGTACTTATGATGCGGCTTCCTCGTGCACACACAACCATCGGAGAAACAGGGTCTTGCGATTCTGGAGACGAGAGCGCAAGTAGGAGGAGGCATGCAAAGCGTGCACGCACGTCAGGTCCCGATTCCTGGACCCGGCGCGAGACGGCATGGGCGCCGATAACAGGGCATCGAAATCCCCCGGCCCGCATGCAACGCTCTTCAAGGCGTCACACTTTATTTGGATCACCGATTGCGAGTCGTGACGCGTTTGTCCTCCTTTGCGGTGGCGGCGTCCCGATTTTTCCCGTCATAATTCATTCGTCGCTGCAAGCGCGTTCTTTTTTTTTTTTTTTAAGCGCTGTTCGCGTGTGTATTAAAAAAAAACTAAGTTGCAGTTGAGAAAATATTAGATTGGTGACTCATCTAATCATCTCTTCAATTAACGATTAAAATCCAGAACTTTACCTAAATTTTCCGAATGTCGAAATGTGTAAAAAAACTCAAAGATAAGAAATATACGAACGTAAAATAAAAAAAACTTTTTGCTCTAGATCACTCACTAGTCATACTCCATTCGCCGCAGCGCGCGCGCGCGCGCGACATAATGAAAGACGACTTAATTCGACTCGAGCGCGAATGTGATTCGTGTCGTGAAAGCCGCGCAGAAACGACAAAATTCACGTAACAACGTAATAACATCGCGATGCGCGCGGAGAGAAAAAGGAGCGCGCTTAATTTTTCGTTCCACTTGGCGCGCATCGCTCGTATAAAGGCGTTGCGCTCGGAAACGCGCTTCGCAACTTGACGAATGGGAAATTCGGACGTCGTCGCAGCGGGAAGTAAAGCGTTGCGAACGTTCATCGAGCGTCATCGAGCGACATGCGCCAAGAAATGGAAATACCGATCTTCTCACGCATCGTTCTTTGATCATTTTCCCCCGCGATGGGGGTTATTTCGCGCGCGTTGCTTAGAATTATTCTGTAGTTGCATGAACTACATAATTTCTGCCGTTGCATCAGTATCTTATTTACTTTCTTTGGCGACGTTTGTTTTGCAGTTAATTTTGTCATTTCTATTTTTAATTCTGTAAAAACAAATAAGAGAAATAGTAAATTTTCTTTTCCTCTCAAGCGGAAATGCCATTAGGGCCTGAGAAGTAAAAAATCAGTGTACCAAGTATTTCTTTTCAAAACAAATCTAAACAAGAAGCAGGAACGTCAATCCTTTTTTACGCGATGTCTAGCAATTTTTATATCCGAGGTTGTGTCCTTGACGCGACATAACATCGTACACGCGCGTTTCTTCAGACAATCGACGTACAAAAAGAGCTAAAAAAAAAAAAAGATCACAATGCGCGCGAATAAAGTTCCGGATTCCAGCGATTCCTAGTTTTTATGGTTCAAGTCGTTGCGCGCAAGCCCTGTGTACGCGAAGGACCAGCTCTTTCTCTCTTTCTCTCTCTCTCAGAACGATTTGCCACGGCGGCGGACAGGAGGGAAAAGCCAGGACGGAAAAAGCTCGGTCGCGACGGCTCCGCGAGCACTTGACGCGCCTCGGCGCGAATTCCACTGCGAGATTCATCGATTTAACGGTTCGACGGTTGCCGTGCGTGTGGACCGCGCTATAATTTAATGGAGAGGTGTTCAAATGCGCGCGCGCGCGCGCGTTCTCTCTCTCGCGTTTCTTCTTTCTTTCGCGCGCGTCATCCACGTCCGTCCGCGTACACGTCCGATTCATTGACCGTGCCGTTGCGTTTTCGCACTGTCACCGCGTAACCGTTGCCGTAATGCCCGGCACAGCGCGTAGGAACCAAGAGGGACAATAATACACGACCGTCGTCATTAATTCAAGTTCGCTCGCAGAAATCTTTCGCGCGGTCTCAACGCGGAAGCTGTTTCACGATCGGTCCTTCCTTCCTTCCTTCCTTCCTTCCTTCCTTCTTGCTGTTGCTATCCTGAACGCGTCTGCTCGGTAATTATCGAGCTTCTTGTTATTGCCTGATGAGACACGACACTTCAACACGCGTCGGACTGTCGAGCTGCGACAGAAAAAAGAAAAGTTTCTTGCGTAGAAAAAGAAATTTTGTAAAATGTTTGTTGATAACAATGTCTCTCTTTCGGATTATATGCGATTCGCAGTGTATGGCCGTCGTTGGAACACTCTGCGTATGCAAAATCTACGCACACGTATCTACTGCGGGAGAGATCAGAGATCGAGGGTGTCGCGAGATCCGATCGGAATAGAACGCCGTGTAATAACAGCCCGAAGACGCGATCTCGGTATCATATCGGCCAGTAATCAGCGTCAACGATTCGGTAACGACGCAATCTCCGTCTCTCAATATCGCGACGCGGAATCGCGCTCTCGGCGCGGTTACTTTTTCTGTTACTTCACCTATAAATAGTGCGTCTCGCGCGCGAGAAAGGTCGCGCACAGAGTATACGCGCGTAATAACAGACCGCCGATCCGTATCGCAAATTATACGGTCGCACTTGATCATACGCGCCGATAATTAAATAGTCGAGCCGCCGAGTTTAGCGCGCGCGTGGTCGCGCGCTTCGCCCAGGCTTCGTTACACAAAGGGTAATATTGCTAACAAAAGAAGAAGAAGAAAAGATGCGTAGTAACACTCTGATAAATAAAGTTCCATCGAAACATTTTTCGCCTCGAGACGTAAAATATCTTCGAACGTTGTTTCACATGTTGGTTTCACGTGTCCTTTTTTTCAAAGATTTGATTAGCATTCCGGGCAGTTTTCTCGAAAAATCTTGGCTCAAAGATCGGACGATTAGAGAGCAGAGTTATTTGTGTCGTTTTGCAGATATTTTTTAAATAAAATAACAATAAAAATTTATGCGTGTCAAAACTACATGTTGAGTGAGAAACAAAGGCGCGCGGTTCTCCACCTGTCTTATCGTTCGACAAAAATCCCAGAGGGGTTTATCTAGGGGAGGGTGCTATCAGATCCTTAGAATTGACGCCTAAAGCTGGATACGGGACACGCCTAGTTAAATCCGCGTGATAAATGCGCGAAAACTTATAGGTCCGCGTATTAGATCACGCCGATCTCTTAGGGGAGCGGTAGCAGATACCGAAAACTGATTCGCGCAAAAGGGACGCGCGCGAAATCCTGCCTCTTCTTCTCTCTCTTTCTGCATTCCCGCGCCCGTCTGCTCGCTAACCAGGCCACTCTCGCACCTTGACCGCCTCCGGGAATGCAAATTATTATCGGCCTCGCTGCGCTAGGCGGAATTTCTTCGCTCGCGCCTACTGGAACCGCCGGGTGACTTATCATGCCTAATTGCACGGTCCATTGAATGAATTATCGCCGTTTCGCGGTATTAAAGAGGCGCCAATTAACCGTACGGAGGTACTCCTTTTTTTTTTATTTTTTTTATTTTTTTGCTATCCGCGATGTGCTGCCGTCTCTCGCGCGCCGAAGATTTTTTCCCTATCTCTCGTCTGAATCTTTATATCGTTCGACTTATAAACGCGTCAGATATGACACGGAAGCAACTCGTTACTGAATTTTATGATCCAATTTTTTTTTTTTTTTTACATCGGATTGAGATTTAGAAGAACCCCTCCGTCTATTTATATTACGGTACATTTACACGTTTTCACGCAAGATAACAAGTGTCTCTCGTTTACGGCGTGTAATTCTTGCTTACAGAAACGCGTGAACGAGAAGAGTGGGACTATGAAGATGAATAAGTGCGAAGCTATGCGTATGACGAGTGCAAGCGTGTAAAACTGCTAGCAACAAAATGTTTGCAACTTATAGATCGTCCGTAATAACGACCTGTGCTCATCTGCTTAGCACGATCGAGCGCGAGAGATCGGCGTGGGCTATCGAAACGATCGAAGTATAAAGATACATCGCACAACGCCTTCAGCCAAGCCTGGTCCATTTCTCTTTCGAGAAACCCGACTGTTCCCCCCTCCTCCCCCTCTCTCCACCCTTTTCTCTCCGCTTAGCGTAGCGCCCATCATTCTTTCATTCATGGCGTTGTATTTAAAGTGCCGGCGGTCCCGTGGCGCTGATTTCACTAACGAAGCCAGCGATTTATATCGCCGGCTCGGCAAATCGGCGTCCCGCAGTAGGCGAGCTCTCCGAGTTACCGAGTTCATTGTTAAATGGCACCCGGCAGCGCCACGGCACGATCCTTATGGTTCGCACTGACGATCGAATTCACGACGACGATATCGATTGCCACGTTATATAAACGATCGCCGTGCGCAAGGGATGTTTCAAGTGTGATTTCTCAATAACGAAACGTCTGATTGTGAGTTGGTTCACTTTAGCGGGAATTTAAGAGTTAAATTTTTTTTGCAATTTCTTTATA
>QVNV01005082.1:0-24282 GCA_014825455.1 Pseudomyrmex pallidus | reverse complement strand
ATATATATATATATATATATATATATATATATATATATATAAATGTATAATATGTATATGTATATACATATAGTTCAACCTAAATAAATATTTAAAACTATACAGATAGATGTTACTCTGTTCTATTATTCAAAATAGTTTTAAACATTTTGAAAATTCATTAAATATCATTGTCTACTATTGTCACTTTGTTTTATTTTGACATATTATTGTACTGGAGTATGCTGAAAAAAAGAAAAAAGTATCTAATGTTTTAATATTTACAATCTCAATAGAGCTCTATTTGGTTCTTTACATCAAATAATATTTTATCACAAGCTAATTAAACTGTTCTTATTTTACTACTGTTTTTATATCATCTATCACTGTGGTGGCTGCCAAGGCTCAATTTTTGGTCTTGTGGTACTGTAAGGCATATAAGCTTGATTGGTACCACTTAAATTTGGTTTGTGTTCTGCCATCCATTTATATTTTGGTCGAGAGGGATCTTTATGTGGTGGTAAATCTGTTTTATAATGTAACCAACCAAACCATTCTGCTGGAACTTGTGAGCCATCGTAATTCAATCCAACCTTCTCTGAATAATTTACCCATCTATTACGACCTATAAAAAAATGAAATAAACATAAATGACATAAAGTGCTGGTACATTTATAATTCAACTTGTAAAAATCTGACATGTCTAAAGATGAAATGATACATATATTTATCATATTTTCTCTAATGCATCTAAACACATCACTATTATTATATGTTGAGTCAACACTTATCCATATTTATCACCTTACCTACAAAAAATGTGTTATTCTCAAAATATCGATTTCCAAATTTATCCACTCCAACCAGCGTTCCAGTTCTCAGATCATCCGTTCTGTCAAAGATGTGTAAAATGTTAAGTAAGTATATATTATGAAATTGCTAAAGATTTAAATAACACCTATAGTATTATTTAAAATATTGTTTGCAATAAATATCTTTCTAATGGCAATATCACACACAACACTCAGAACAATTATAAAATCTTAAGATTAATTACACACTACTAGTAGTTGATACGTATTGAATGTTCAAAATATACGTTCAAATATAATGTAACACAATTCTTAGTTTAATAATTAACCTGTAAAATGTTTTAATAGAATTAATAATTCCACCATTTTCGCGTATTATGCGAAAAACTGTGGCAAGTTTATCCAATCCCAACAATTTTGCCATATTTACTTCCAATCTAGCCTAGTGGTAGACTGGTAGGCCCTGTTCGTTATTACTGGCAGTACTGAAAATTTAAGGCTATTGTAAAGCCACGTAACAAAATTTTAGTCGTAATCGTAAGGCTGGATCCTCATGCAGACACCGGCGCTTTGACACCGAGCGTGATTGGTGAAAAGCGAGTAGTGAGGGATACCATTTACCCTCACTACCCGCTTTTCACCTGTTTTTACCAATCACCGCTCGGTGTCAAAGCGCCGGTGTCTGCATGAGGATCCAGCCTAATTTACAGGACATCTAAGTCCGGTTTTGTACTAAAATTGTTTTTATTAAAAAAGGTTTTACCAGTACGTGTAAACGTAGTCACGGTTACGATTAAAATTTTTTCACGTGCAATGATTCTTAAGGTCTATCTACATAAGACGCAGAGGCTGGTCGCAGGTCGCAGGTCTCGCGGAATTAACTAATCACGTTGGCTGATTGACTGATTTGACCAATGTGATTGATCAATTCCGCAAGACCTGCTACCTGCGACCCGCATCTGCGTCTTATGTAGATAGGCTTTAATTGGTCTCTTCTTTTAAATCTAATGCAAATATAAAAGTATGTGCCAATGACAAGCAACAATCGCAAAAACGCTTGCTAAGCGCTGAGTTCTGCTGAAGGCAGCCCTTGATTCAAATTGAGAAGAAAATTCTACTGCGCATATGAAAGGAAAAGCGGCAAGGTAGGAATAGCATTGCGCACGTGATTAGCGGGATGCTCACTGACAGCTAATGACTGTGGAGTGGGAGAGAGCTTTCTGGTAGGAGATACGCAACACGAGTTTTTGTTTACTACAGGTACTCTCTCTTTGAATTAAGTGTAGATATTTATATAAAATATTTGAATGCGCAGTGGTCACGCAACTTATATCAAAAAAAGAAATAGAAATCATCGTAGACTCTGTTGTATGATTTTAACGTTACTTATTTAAATTATTTAATTATTTTAAGGATATATTATATATATATGTATACAATTAATTATAATTAATATATCAAATATATAACATCCATATAAATCACTCAAAGAATATTTTCTTTTGATACATAAATGTTTGTGCTTATTTTTGGAGACAACAAAAATATAGAATAAAAATAGTATGTTCATAGTCAGATCTTATACTCACGATCAAACTATGAATCCCAGCCAATGACTGTTTTTTTTATTCTAAATACACCTTGCAGATATATTTGATTAACACAATGATAAATATATATATAATTAAGATCTATTTAGCTAGTGGAGTTTTAATCGTCATAGAATAAATATAGCACAAACAAGAAGTATTACAATGTTAAATTTAAGTGATACATAAGAGTGTGAGAGTAAAAATTGTTAATTTTATAAAAATAGGCTTTACAATATTGCTATTCTATATTCTTCAAAATTATGCGATATGTTTACATTGTTATTCACACTGTTAAAATATAGCTTACATTTTTATAAATGATGTAAAACCTTATAATATATAAATTTAAATTGCGTTTTTAAAATGAGTTTGAATTTATATATATATATATATATTTTATTACCTGAGGACTAGAGGACTTTTATATTCATATGATTTTGCAACACAACTTAGCCCTCAGATGACAATATGATCATTTTACAAAAATTCTTCACACCAGTCTGTGAGGCATTGGTAACAATCCAAAGACTGTTTAGCATTTGCTGAGCAGGCATCTTTCATCCACTCTTGAAACAACTCCTTATTCTTCTTTAGCACTAAATACTGTCCTAATACTACATATGCCTATAAACAGATTATAAAAAAATTTCAATATTTTAATATTAATTTCTTAATACATAATTTTTACTTGAATATATGTGTATAACACAAGTGTATAGCTTTGTACTTTCTTAAATAATATCTTTGCTTTAAATGTTACAGCAAATATTATATTATTAGACTATAAAAGTTTTAATTTTTCTTATTAATAGTTTGAAAAAGTTCTAATGACCTTATCAAAACCTGCAGCTTCTAATCTTTTGCCTAATACTTCTCCAACACCAGCCAATTCAGTAACAGGTTTGTCTCCCATTGGCTCTGCCACAAAATTTTTGTGTTTCTGTGATGTAGTAGACATTTTGATCTAAAACTAAAATAAATATCAGTAGGTTACGCACTTTTTCTTTATCAGCAGATTGTGTATAAATAAATAATACAAATAATTATTTGATAAGATAAAAATATTCATTCCTAATATCATAGTTTATAACCTTAAAAAAAATTTTTTTTTAATGTTTTCAAAATTTCTTATTATAGTTTGCATAAAATGCATATAGAACAAATGAACATCAGAAAGCTAAAAAGGTATGTGTGATATATATATTATATATAAATGGAAATAAATAAAAAATGTTATAAAAACAAATACAAATAAAATTACATGTAATTTATAGTTGATTTTTGGTTACATTGCAACCGCAACATAAATAAACATTGAAAGCTATTAAAAATCAAATTTTTATTCAACTTACATCTATATTCATATACACAACACTACTTTTCTGTGCAGTATGTACTGATTACTTATTGTGATGATACAATGATTTATAAATTCAATCAGATCAAACTTTGCGTTAACACAATCAACAACCATTCATAAACACAAAATATATATTTTGTGTAGAGTGTGAAATAAGATATTTTCTTAAGTATAAAGATGTATTTTCATTAGCCGCTCAAACCCAGTGAGTTATATGTGATTGGTCAAATCAGTCAATCAGCCAACGTGATTGATCAATTCCGCGAGACCTGCTACCTGCGACCAGCGTCTGCGTCTTATGTAGATAGGACTTAAGATGCAGATGCAGATCCACAATTTCAACTACACAAGTTTCACAGGGTTTGTTCGCGTCGCATGCTCCAACTCCAACATGCTCCTACTCGCTCCAACGCGCTTTTTCTCAATGAGACTTCAATAAAACTTCAAAAATTTTTAATGAATTTTTTCAATAAAAAAAAAGTCGCATTCAATGCGCACTTGTGCAGGCTATCAAATTCGCTGTTAAATAAACCGACAGTGTGTGTGTGTGTAAGTATATATATATATATATATATATACATATATATATATAATATATAATATATAATATATATATATATATATATATATATACACACACACACATATATATATATATATATATATACTATCTTAAATATATTTCAATCGTTAATCACACTAAGACCATAATTTTCGCCAAAGTAATTGTAAAGGAAGAGTGCCTTTTCTTCTTTGAAGTATTGGATGAAAAACATCGAAGTCTACTTTCCTCAATTCCTCTAAATAATTTTCCACACAAACTGTTGGCAGAAATATTACATCCAAATTGCTTTTCGCTACCTTTTTAAGCGACGTAGCCTAAAACAAAAAATAACATATATTGACAATGTTTGACGTTTTTAAAGTTTACCATAGAATTGTAAATTTCAAGTCAATTTAATTAAATCCTGTTATATAATATTGAGCTACGAATTTATAAAGAAATAACACTGTACCATTTCCAAGTGTTGTTTGGCACAAGATGCAACTTCGAATATTGCATCTCTAAGTCCTGGACTTAATTGTCCTTGAAAAATAGATTCAAAAGAGACACTATTCTTCAGTAAAATATCTTGCGGCAACACCATAATTCGTTTTCTGGCATTATATGGTATGGAACGTATCAAAGTGACAAGACCATGCGCTTTGCCGAAATGGCTGGCCGCGTGATCCGCATTTATATCCATCATACCTTGTGCTTCTAACAACAAGTAATAGATTGATGACACAGTATAATCGCTATAGCTCTCGAGCGATTCTAAATTCACAAATATTGAACTATTGAACTTATTTAAGCGAGCGTCAATCAAACGCTTGAAATAATGCTTGGAAAGTTTGTGTTGTTGAAGAATCTATAAGATGCAAAAGATCTCTAGCTTCCAGCTGATCTCAATAATCTTGTGAACATATCATAAAGCATGTAGACATCTACCCTGTGTAACTCCAGTGCTACAGGACTTCTTGGTGGATAACCGTTGTAAACATCATTCAAAGCATCTGTCCAAAACTGTAATCGCATAGCTCCTATTTTACTATCACTCACTTGATCTTCTACTTGAGCTACTTCAACATTAAATGCACGTATAGCAAATGCTGCTGATTTAATCACACGAGGCAGTAATAAAGTACACAGAAAGTTCTCATAATCATTTTTCCTGAAAGGAAGACACTATATATAATTTGAAATATTTTTTTTGATACAATTTTTTTATTAAATGCACTTTTAAAATATTTAGTGATACTTTATTTAATGAATAGAAAAAAAATATATATATATAAAATAAGATATATAGTTAAATATAGTTAAATATATTTAATATTTGTTTTACTTACTGTCTGGAAAATATTTTAAAAAAATAGACACCTTTAAAACACCAAATGTGTTTTTGTAAAACTATGGTGATCAACAAAATATTACAGAAATATGAATAAATAATATTTCTTTAGTAATATTAATAATTATTATTCTAAGAAATAGTTATTTTAGGAAAAATATTAACCTTAAGCCTGTAAACATTATTTTTAAGTATTTTATAATGTCCAGGATCTACAGAATTAGGGTTGCATGTTATATAACTACATATGTACAACTAAATACATATAAATGTGTGTTTGTGTATATTTATATTAATTATGTTTATGTTTAGTTTTGAATTAAGCAAAACAAGTACCTAACAAGCTGTAAGCAATATTCAGACGGAGTTTGTCTTTCTTTCTGTCTAGAAATTGTGTTTTTATATCGTAATCGCAATCGTATGCTTTGTTCAACAATCGACGTCAATGTTGTTTTATTCATTGTTTACGTGATAAACCTGTCAAACGTAACAAATTCCTCACTTCTCAGAACGCGATCATATACAGGCCGAAAAAGTAGAACACACATACAGAAGAAAAAGTAGGAAAAGATTTATAATAGGAGGTCACTCAATCGCAAGTAAACGAGCTATTCCGTTCTAATTTTTTATGCTCTTAAGGGTGCTTACGTTCTTACGTAATTTCATGTGCGATGGTACTTTTGGAACCGTACCAGGTTTTGAGGAATAGTCCTATCACGAGTGATGATCTCTCAACCGTTGAGTTTTCTGAACGTAACCATTGTTACTACCCTCGCGGAAAGGTTCGTTCCATCGATATTGGTGATTATTGGACGCGTAGCGCGTTTAGCTAACCTATTGTTGAATTGTCGTCTTGACAACAATCGACGTTGATTTGTTGTTGTATTTCTAGTTGTTGTATTGTGTTGTATGTTATATCGGACAAATATTTGGACTCCGCAAGCTATAAAAAAGTTAAATCAAGAAAAATAAGAAAAAAGAGGCATATGGACGGATTTTTTAGAGTCCTCGAGTCTTCAAAAAGTCAAGTCAAAAAATGAGAATTGCTGTGGTGGGTTGTGCTCATGGCGAATTAGAAATTATTTACGAGACTATAGAAGAAATAAGAAATAATTATGAGATAAATATAGATCTGCTTATCTGCTGTGGCGATTTTCAAGCTACGAGAAACTTAACCGATCTAGAATGTATGGCAGTACCAGACAAATATAAGAATATATGTACATTTTATAAGTGAGTTGATAGAGTTATAAAAAAAATAATGTTAATATCCATTTTTTTTGGTAATATAATTTGTTATAATGTTCAAATTATTACATTTTCAATATTTTTTTAAGTAAAAGTTTCATATGCATATCTATATAAATAATTTGTTTTTAATATTTAATACTAATTTTTCAAAGGTATTATTCAGGTGAAAAGAAAGCTCCTATATTAACTATTTTTATTGGAGGCAATCATGAAGCATCAAATTATCTTCAAGAACTGCCATACGGAGGATGGGTTGCTCCTAATATTTATTATCTTGGATATGCAGGTGTAGTGTGTGTAGCTGGAATCAGAATTGCAGGACTTTCAGGCATTTATAAGGCTCAGCATTATATACAAGGACATTATGAAAGACCTCCGTATACTAACACAACAATAAGAAGTGTATATCATATTAGGAATCTAGAAGTTTATAGATTAAAACAGGTGGATAATAATATAAACTATCATATATTTATTTGAGATATTAATAAGATTATATGCACATTTTTATATTTACTACATAGAATATATTATATATATAGTTATTTTTTATCTGAAGATGGTTTTCGAGTTTGAATCGTATTAGTGTCATTTTTATATCAACATTTCACAAACACAAGTCTTGAAACCTTCTTCAGATATTAATGTAACATAGTGAAAGCATTAAATATTAGTTATTTTTTTATTATTTTTAGCTATCTGATAAAATTGATATTTTTTTATCACATGACTGGCCTGCAGGAATAACAAAATATGGAAATGAAGATACATTGCTTAAACAAAAGCCATTTTTTAAGTGAGTTATTTGTAAGAGCCAAAACACAGACTTGCATAATGCACAACGCATAAGACAGAAGAATCAATCAATCTAGTCTTTTACTTTTTTATACCTGCTTTTTTCTAAAAGCTTTGTGGTTGATTCTCTTGTCTTATGCGTTATGCATTTATGTAAAACTCTGTGCTTTGGCTCTAACTTAATAATATGTAATAATATTCAAATTTTAATGCAAACTTGTATTATTACTATAATATGTTAACATTGAGTCAATATTTTTAACACTAATTCAAGATTAAATATTATATAAGTTGTGATATATTACATTGTTATATTTTAGAAACGATATAGAAGATAACACACTCGGAAGTGAACCATGCATGGATTTATTGCAACTTCACTATCCTGTTTATTGGTTCTCTGCACATATGCATTGTAAATTCGCAGCGATCATTCCTGAGAACAAAGAAGATGGAGCACGAGTAACCAAATTCCTTGCACTGGATAAGTGTCTGCCAAAAAGAAAGTTTCTTCAAGTGCTTCCAGAGATACCCTTCCAAGGTCCGATAGAACTGAGCTACGACTTAGAATGGTTAACGATATTGTATTTGACAAATCACCTGTTGAGTGTCAAAGGGTATAATCACTACATGCCTGGACAGTATAGCAGCGATAGGTTGAAATACACACCCACTCAGGAGGAGAAACAGACAGTATATGAAAGATTTAACTCTGATTTGCAAATTCCTCTTAATTTCACACAAACTGTCAAACCGTATGATCCGTGTGACGTAAATACTCAAGTCGAACATCCGCAATTACTGATAAACAAACAGACAACTGAGTTTTGTCAAAAACTGGGCATCGATGATCCGTTCGTTTTACTGCAAATAATAGCAGGTTCCACGAAGGATAAAAAATTGAGTGAATCAGTAGAAAGTGACTACAAGTTTGAATCTATAGAGACTTCATTCAACAAAGAAACTTCGACAAAATCATCTCCCAAGAATAACGACGACGAATATCAAGATTCAAGTTGCACGGGCATCAGCAAAAGCACTTTAGAGAATAGCGCTAGTAATTCCATGAGTTCATCTTGGATAGAGGATAGTGAGTAATAATATTCACAAAATAGTTTTTTTGATTTATAAATTTTAAATTCTACATTTGTTACTAAAATATAATTTCAATTATTTAAGATAATATTACTAAACAACATACTGTGAATTTTGTGTTGCAGCTAAGGGAGAATACTCTGAACCATTAACTGAGCCAAACTATAAAAAATTCAAGCGAAGAAATTATTCTATATATTCTAATACGTTATAACTAAGCTAGTCTTCTATTATTATTATTAATTATATTTAATATTGTTTTTTTTCTGTCACTCTTGTAGAAATGTGTGAATTGTAGATAGAGAATTTTTTTACATAAAAAATTAATTATAATGTACAAATTTAGCAATATAGAAAAAAAAAGTAAAACTGAAACAGAAATCTTGTACGGAGCTTTTATTGGCTCTATTTTTAATCAAATGGCCTGTATATTTTGAGGCAAATTAAAGACGATTTTAAATATAGTGGAGTTTTCGACCGGTACAAGTTAGATTGCTCTTATAATCAGATCAATTCATGAAATCACTTAGGTAAATCAAGCAATATGATGGATCAATTTGCCAAATTAATTAAACGATCCGGGAACGATTCAATTCGTATCGACCAAAAACGCTATAAAACCACTGAATATCAGTATACAAATACAATTTCTACAAAGTTCAATTCTGAGGTATAGAAAAAGAACAAAATTTAAAAAATTTAACATTAAACAAATTTAATGTTCTCTTATGTATACATTTTTTCAGATACACTAAAAAAAATAAATTGTAGAGGTAACTAAATAAAAGTAATATTATGCGCACAAACTTCAATTATTTATTGTAATTTTTGTTTAACTTCATCAGGAATGTGACTTAAATACCATTGATGTGACTGACTGGGTGCAGTAGCCAATACACCCCTTGTATTTCTATATATTATTTCTGGATTATATGAATAGCGTTTACCATGAAAATCGGTTAAACTGCCACCAATTGCATATAAAATAGCTTCAGGAGCACAAGTATCCCACTTCTTACATCCAGAACTTGCAAAGACGTAAGCATGAGCTTTTCCTTCTAATAAGAGAATTACCTAAAAATGAATATATATACATTTAATTATATAATAATTTTTAGTTATATTTAGAATAATTGTACATAAAATGTGACAAAAATCATGTTTGATAACTAATAATTACCTTATAGCCTGCTCCACCAACACATATTACCTCATCAGGATTCAGAGATTTTATCGCATTCTGAACCGTATTGTCAGAGTGTGACCTGAAAATAGGAAAACAATATATCTAATATTTAATATAAAATAAAATACTAAATGTGTTGAGATTGTTTTTTTTACCGAGTAGTTGTAATTATCTTCTTTCCATTTGGAGGTAATTTTGGCACAAATCCTCCAAATCCTGCGCCATCAATACCCCATAATGTGCGACCATTTTCATCATACGTACCAGTTTCGTTTTTATAATAAGGTTGATGTATTACACCTCCAACTGCCTTTTTACCAATTGCCACACCAATTAATACCGTGACATGCTCTACCAATCCTTGTGTAAATTCTGCTGTACCTGTAAGAGATATTTTATCAATATTGAATTGTTTTTGTTTGTAAATTTTATTACTTTTACTATAAAATACATAAAAAATTGCAATTAAGAAAAAATATCTTAAGTCTATAAAACTTCCCATTACTTTCAAATTAAAGTACCATCTAACGGATCTACCCAAACACATATATCCTTGAGATTAATGTTTTCTAAGTGAGTAGGTAGTTTCAACTGCAAGACTTCTTGATCAGCTTCAGTAATAATCCACTCAGATGATACTTCATTACAAGATAGCTCTTCCTCACCAATAATCTTAATATTTGGAAACTGATGACTAAGTGAAGTTATAATACATTGTTGGGCACAACGATCTGCTTCTGTTTGTAGATCATTTTTACCCTTTTCCACAATGTTTAATTCTCCTTTACTTAATACATCCCGAATTATTTTGCCAGCTTGTACTGTAGCAGATATGGAAGAAGCTATTATACGTGTTAACAGAGCAGCACTGTGATGAGCCATTTTACATGAAATCGTCTTTTCAGTATGAAAAATTAATAAATAAATTTAATATTATAATATTATGATATTAAGTGCTATCGCACACAAAATGACATACGACGAATTCGATTGGACGCACCAGAGTGCGCACTTCTATCAGTGTGTGAATATGTATTCATATGAGTGTGAATATGTATTTATACTCAGTGTGCACTAGTGCATCCAATCGAATTCATCGATAGAGTGCGTATGCGTAGCATAGGACTATTTGGACCAATGAGCATCTAACATAGTTTCATGTAAATCAATATGACGACTTTATGCTAGAAGCTTATTGGTTCATATAATCTTATGCTATGCATATGTAGTCATTTTGTGTGTGCCCTAAGCGTCTGAAAACTGTGAACACTTGGGTTGATGGCGTTCCTCCATGTTTCTCGTTCTTCGATCATTCCACATTCCAAGCTGATTCCCACTGATACAAGGCATACCTTCGTGTCTACGCGAGTCATCGTGATTTTCTAAACAAGTTTTAAGTTATCCACTACAACCGCAACGAGAAACTATGAACGGAACGATGTCCATGGTGAGTGAATTTGTTCGTATTTTTGTGTAGGATATGTGAACAATCGCAACTAACCTTTTGCGAAGAATAATGGCGGCCATAAAGCATAATTTTCCTATAGAGTTTGTATCAATTTCTTTTTGTGTTATAGTTTTACATATCTGCTGACATAAGTTGCATTGTATTGTATAAGTAGATACATAATAAAAAGTGTAAGATATATTGATGGTTTTTAAACATTGTTTAACATTTTTCTGTGAATAGAAGTTAGATATATATGTACATACATATATATACATATGTAGTGTAGGGTGTGTGTGTGTGTGTTTTCATTCATTAACACATGTCTGCAATATTATATATTAAATGACCTATTATTTTATTTACTTTAAGCAATAAATACTTTTGTGGCATTTTTTAACTAGTTTTTTTGTTCTTTAGAATGTTTTATGATATTACATTCAGTTTTGTTATTATTTTTTTTTACTTATAGGCACCTACATCACAAAACAACATGGAGCCTCCAGCAAAGAAGAGCAAAGTAGAAGGTAAATTGCTAACACAGTCGAATAATCATTATGCCTATGAGAACTCAATATAAATATAACTGTGCTAATAGGAGAGAAACACAATGAACACAAATACAACAACAAGTGTTAATATGTATATATTAAGAGCGAGAGAACATGACAAGGAAAATACGTACAATAGTTTAGGACACTCAGGTGCTAGTTTTCTGTTAAAAATGCTGCCAGAGCACTCTATAAAAAGCTGCAGAACGTGTATGTTCAGAAGCAGTTTATAAGTTTTTGTAGGCTAGGGTAAATAGATGATGATTGTGTATGGGGCTTAAATCACACTAATGTATGGTTGTCCTTCTGTTCTGAGATGTTACAGTGGAGAGACAGTACAGAATCCGTGGCCTACAACTCAGCTGATCATGTGTGTGCGCCAAACAAAGAATGAGAACGCTACATTCGTTGAACAGAACAAATCAGAGTTTAACAAACTCCTACTGATACTGCATCTATTGCCGAGTACCAAATAAGATGTGTACTTTAGATAGGTCAGCATTTTAGGGTTTATAGTTTCTCTGTTTCTAATTACAAGCCTCTCACATGAATAGACAATATTTTTATTTTATTATGTGAATAAATAACAACAAGTAATATTTAATATTTTGTACTTAATACTTCGTATTAAGATACACGAGATATTTCATCAATTAAAAGTCAGTAAAACTCGTAAGACTTTTGGATGGCAGTGAAAATCATCTTGGGTGATGACGTCGGAAGTGAGAAAATATACATCTGATGAAAGTCATCTGACTTTTTCTGAAATAAAAGAATGTTTTGTGCAAATCTATTTGCAATCGAGAGAACACATTCGTACAATATTCTGGGAATTTCTTTTGTTTCCGTACAAGTACATACCTTTATAATAAAGCCGAAACTAAATAAACTTGAATCTGTTTTGACAACTTCCAAATAAAACCGAAGAATTATTACATTTCGAATTATTATAATTCGATCGATGTATTAGGAATATATTTTATGAATGAGTCTTTGCAAGTGGATTTGCGTGAGAAGGTTCTTTTATTTTGACGTGAAATGAGGTGAATTTCATATGTAGATTTTTTTCACTTCTGACGTTATGATTCAAGAATTCCATAGCGACTATCAAAGAGTATTAATGCATATATAATTGTATTGTAAAATTATTAAAAATAGAATTATTGAAATTGACTAATATTTCAACTTACAAATCTCAAAATATGTAGAGGCTTGTAATCAGGAATGGCAATGGCGAAAAGAATGTATTGTTAGTTAAATGTATCACGTATCTATTTTTACACAAAATGATAATGAAGTAAATAAATCCCAGCACTTGGATGCCGATATAGCCAGTAATAGCGATTTAAAAATCCATTTAATTTCTCAAATATTTCTTAAAATACTAATAAATAAACATAGTAATATACTATCAACTTCTATCACTTTTTTTGTAGCTTTATTTTTTGCATTTTTTGTTCTATTATTTTTATGCAAAGTGCGCGCTGATTTGAGGCAATTATAACGATGTCCGAGTGTGCGTGCATATAGGTACTATGTGACAATTTGTTTATGAGCATAAAATTTAGAGAGAAAGAATTACGTCGTACATATATAATTTAATATCATTGGAAAGATATAGTAAATTATAATTCTAACATTAATCATGGGAAAAAATTTACATGAGTTTGTGCATTGTCTGAGATCTCGCCATTGCCACATATGAAGTGTTAGGCTGAGAAAAGTAGTAGGTTGGAAAAGGCAAAAACTACGAATATGGCGCAGATAATGCACTGAGAGTATTCTCCTTTGCTTTGTGCTTCCAGATTTGTGCGTCGCTTCAATCTCGGATAATTTGCGCACAACCGTCATTGCTCAGCCCAGAACATGGTTAGCTGTAAATCGATCGTGACTAAACGAAACTTTGAGTCTTAAACTTTTAATTCACGACAAGTCAAATTGACTTCTGTTTTTTTTTTCTGTTTCTGATTTCTGTTTCAGAGACTAGCAGACGAAATTGGTTATGAAAAAACCTAATCTAATAATGAATAGTCTGAGATTTTCGGGGCTGATTGTGTAAAGAGTAACTAAAAAGTGCAAATTTAATGATGCTTTTTATCTGACCGAATGTCTGATCAGTTTAATGAATACTTCAAATGAACGTTTGATCCATTCATTTTCTCTTGCAAGTTGTTTTATCGCTTGTGATAAAAATTTCTTGTGGTCTTCCGATCTATACTTTGTTTCTTCCGATAGCATGCATCAGACGAGAAATTTCTCCGTTTCGATGTCTGCACAAATATATAGTTTAACATAGATGTGTACTTTTTGCATATATGCTCTACATTCATATACATGTACACACTGGCACATACATACATACATACATACATATTTATTAATAGAGTTGCAATATTCCTTGATCGTTTTAATTTCTGTAAACTTACAGTTTGGAGGACGGTTTTATCATAGCAGCTTCTGGCACGGCGTCATGGTACTCCCGTGTTAAGAACGATATTCCGCAATACGAATAAGAATAATGCGCCCGTATACCCGAATGCGACTAATAGAAGTTTTACTAGCCTAGGGCAAATAGGTTGTCAAGACGTTACATGTATTCATAAATGTGTGTTTTTATATATTTTATACATATATATTTTATATTCTTCTTGTCAGGAAGTATATGTAAAAATATATGTAAAATATTCCCCAAAGACTGATCAACTTTTTTGCGATATTACTACTTGTAGATATCTTATTCATTAAATGAATTAAAAATGTTAAGTTTTCCAAAGTAGTTTGTAAAATTGAATTAAAACAATCATATTTTATTTCATTTATACAATTATATTTTACAATTAAAGGAACAACAATAAAGTTTTGTTTCTGTAATTGTTAAATATAATTGCTACCCGAGAAATAATTGATAATAAAAAAAATTTGTTTAATCTATCAATTGAATGAAAGACTATATGGTGACATAACTTCTTAAAAAAAGATGTTTAAAACATTTATAATATTTATCTATCTTTAGTGCAAGTAACTTTAACTTGTTATTTCTTCACAGGAAGTGCTTCAGAGTTCTTGCCAGGCCCTATATATGATCTCAACCAAATTGGTCAAGTTGTTGCTGGTACGTATAATGTAACACTTTTGTATTTTGTCTTATTAAGGTATTTCGATTCGTTTTAACCCTAGAATACAGAGTTCTTATTTGAAACACGTAAAGTCGAAACGTCAAACTAAACAAAACGACTATAATATTTTTATGTCAAGTATTAAAGTTCGTGATAATGTACAGCTTAAATTAAAGGTCAATTGCTGGATGTGCAAATATATATATGACACGAAAAGTAATCTGAAACGCAAGGTTGTAGAACAACAAAAACATCTTGACAAATATGATAAATATTTAAACTTGATAAATTATATTTCTTAAATTGCATAGTATTGATTTTTGAAGATATTCTACCATTCCATCACTTGGCCGTACAATTTGGCTTAAATTCGTAATCATCTAAATATTGTTACACTGAATTATTCTAACGTGTATTGATAAAAACCAAAATACACAATAAGCGAAACGTCTGTTCTTATGAAGACACTATAGAAAATATATTATCTTTCGGCAATTATTACATTCTATATTAGATTTAACTTGTTTTATATCACTATCTGAAGAGTTTTGTTAGACCGTAGAAAAGATTCATATGTAAAAGAAACTGTGGAATTTCTCAAACGTCACATACATATTCTAGGGTTATAAGAATTTGCAGATGATGTATTAAGTTTACTGTGACATTATTTTTTCTAAGTCAATCCAATTTAAGTAATATTGAGCATTGACACTTTAGATTTCGTGGACATTTTGCTGATAAGATCTGATAAATAAAGATGTTTTGTTCTCAATTATATATTATCAATTTAAACTGCATCTTTTCGCATTTTGTTCCATAGGACCTGGCGCTAAGTATCTGACACTGCCCGGAATACTAGGCGCTGGCCTACCAAAAATCACATCTGAACAACAGGATACAGTAAACAGAGCAAAGAAGTATGCAATGGAACAAAGTATTAAGATGGTCCTCATGAAGCAGACTCTGGCCCATCAACAACAGGTAATTAAAATCATATCTAATGTTATCTAATGTTTTGCATATATTTAGTCCATTGTGTCATTCTATATATTTCACTATTATGCGTTTATAAGTATACATATATAGCATACAATGTTTTACATCTAATTATTTATTTAATTATAATTATCTATTAAATTATAAAGTTTTAAGGGAGGATGCCAAAAGATAACGAGTAAAACAAAATCGGTGTTTTTTATTGTCTTATTAAAAGTTTTATTATTAATGATAATATGTTTTGAGAAGTTTACTTCAAAGAAGGAAAAAATAAAATGCAAAATGGCTAAAAATAGTTGTTTTTCGTGTATGGTTAGAAGTAGATGTTCCTCTGCGGTTTTCTCCCGCTATGTACCGTTCTCCTCGGTACCGTTCCGGCCTCGGTCCGCTTAATAGACCATAAAAAATTGAATTGAAGAAGCTGCGGATTGAAAGAGAACTACGTGCAATAGCGGAGGAGAGCTGAGTGAGAATTTCTTCCTTTAGCCACGCACGATTCAAAGCTCAGTTTATTATTTCAAGAGCGCTTTATATTACGTTGTTTGATGCTATCGCAATTATTTGTGTCAGATATTCAGAATCAAAAGAAGTTGGCACCTATATATTTAAAAAAAAGGCTTTTTCTTTATTATTTAATATCTCAATTAAATGAATGAATATTTTTGATTATTTTATCTTTTTTTCTATGTGTTGTTAATGATGTATGTATGTTTAACTTTGAGTAACTTTCGTAAACAATTAAAATATCCAAATTATAAAGAACAATATAATACTATTAAAGGAATAATATAACATATTAAAATCAGTTTAATTTTTTGACCCGTTATTCCGGCGTCTCTACATTTAGAGGGCCTTTTTTAAGAATATACACAATGGATTACATATTTTATCTGAATTGTATAGAAATTATATCTCTGTTCAGCTCTTTGCCAATTATGTAATTGTGATAAAATACATATAAGTTTAGTGTACACAATCCTGAGATAGCTCGTCCCGCCGAATCGTATTAATAGTTATACAAAGATAATAATAATAATAATAATTAAAAAAAAAAAAAATATTGGAACCTAACTCTGATTGGTTGATTTTTTCTCTCCGCAGAAGAATAAGTTGGTCCTGCGGCAGCAAGTTTTATTGCTTATGTGCAGGTTAGTGTCAATTGAATCAAGAAAGAAATAATAAATCCGCCTTACAATCCTAAACGTTTACCTGAGTTGGTATACCATGTAAAAGAAGATTAGATATCTTATGATAGTAGTCGGCGGGAGCAGAGCTGTAATTACAACGCGAAGGAACACAAGTTTTTTTTGTAAATGCATAAATATTTAAATCATTTTTAACATACACTTTTGAGCTCGACTATGCGTTTTGTGTGAAAAATAATAGTAATAGAATCTTGATCTTTGCATAAAAATTGCATAAAAATATGTATTTTCAAAAAAAAAAAAAAAAAAAAAAAAAAAAAAAAAAAAAAAAAAAAAAAAAAAAAAGAAAGAACAATTGTCTCAAAAATTTTTTATATTTATATAATTTTAAAATTAATTATTAATTATTAAAAGAATAATTGAAAATTTATTTACACTGCAACTTTAAATAATTATTTTTATAAGTAAGAAAATTAAGAGAGTCTTCTTTTAAAAATAACCTGATTAACGTATTTTTGTAGCAATACATTACAGTTTTTATTGCTTAAAGTAAACTAAACTTTTATGAGATTTATAAATTAATACATAATTTAGAAAGGTCGAGCACGAAAGTTAGATTGGTAAAAGAGCTTAAGGGATTAGTTGAAATCAATGAGATACAGTATTTGGAAATGGGAGAAGGATATCCCCCATTTCCAAAACTAGGATAATAGGTCTTTGGTCCTTTGTGTTGCAGCAAATGGCTAGTCAACGGAATCAGGTGCAAAGACAGCAGGCTCTCGCTCTCATGTGCAGGTTTGTTTGTTCATTGTCTTAGCTTTCGAAACTTTGTGTGCAAGATCCACCAATATAATTTAAGAAAGAGAGAAAAAATGCTATAAAATTTTAGATAGTTCATTATTTTTTAAATGCGTTCTTAATTTTTCTACTCTTTGTGATTAAGTGATAATAAAATTTAATACTTAAGAAAAGATGAAGATTTACGCACACGCAAAAATTTTCTAGTTTTAGAAAATTTAAGAAAAATCAATACAGTTTTTAATCATATCAGCAAATCATAAAAATTTGTTTTCTATATCTTCCAATGTGTTACTCACTATTTCTGAATATTTCATAGCTAATATATATATATATATATATTTTCTATATGTATGCGCATATCAATATCATAAATATAATATATAATATGCGTTCATAGTTTATAATCTATTGGTATCGTTATACTATTTTATTATGCTACTTTCTGCTTACAATTGTTTTATTATAAACACACAATCTCGTTATTTCTTATTCATAAACAATTCCTGATATATTATGTATTTACACATACAGTACAGTTCCTATATTCTCATACTTTTTATTCTCACGGAAAGGGCCTTTTACGTTTTATGTAAAATTACGTTCTCCCATTATGCTGTTATCCTACTATCGACTGTTACAGATACTCGCAATCGCGCATATCATTTCGTTTTGTGCAAGAAACAACATCTTGCCAAAGAGTAGGAAAATATAGGCGAGGAGTGAGAATAGCGAGTTTGTGGATCCAAAGAATATAGAAACTGTAGATTTCAATGATTTCAGCGAATTATTTTCGATTTGACTTTGCTAGGAATGCAGCCTTCACTTACTCGAATGTAGCGGACACTGTATTGCATGTATAATGTTTTTGACTGGAGCGAGCTTAATCTTTCCTAGAGCGATTAAAACCCGCTCCAATTGAAAAAGCTAAAAGTAAACATATATGTAACAGAGTTTCCTCACAACTCAACTCGTCGGGACTGAGTAATGGCTTTTGCACACTGGGCGCGATAATAATACTAGATGATGAACAATGAACGATATCTAATGAGACATCGCATTGATTCTCACGATAGATGTGACATTCAAAAATGTAATTGGATTTTATCGTGTTCGGTCTGCAAAAGCCACTCGTACGACTCAAGTGTTTTCTTTATTATTTGACAGGAATTTTGTGTTTAATATGCGTATATAAAAGTTGAGTTTGTTCTGCGCATGAAAAATCAATGCGACTGTACAGTAGCAAGATAGCAGCATGAGAGGAGAACACGGACTGTAGCGAATCACTGCGGTGTTAATAAATAAGTGTAAATCATTTGAATGATGAAAAAATGAGTCAAGCAGAACTCGACAGTACATATATGAATCACTTGCAAAAGTTTACTTTGATCCATGTATAAATGTTGTCATATTTTTTTACAATAATTAAGGGAACACTTGATAATTCTTAAAAAAAAAAAATAGGCAAAATTCAAGCAGCTGTAACTTTAGTAAAAAATATTATTATAATCTTAATTAAGAATTTAAAATATGAGTTTTTAATTAGTACAAAACGCGGTATTAAATTGGTTCTGCAATAAGAGTGAAAGAATACGGTTTATTTTCAATCGTTAGCAATCATTTAACAGCGGTTGAAAGAGACGCACATAAGAGAAACATTCTTTCCCTCTCGCAAAACCAATGCAACTCCGTGTTGTGTACATAATTATTCTAGTGCATGTGATTAATATGCAGATTCAAATAAAATATTTGCACTAAAAAATCCAGTTGTGCGTTAAGTCGATAACAAATGTAATATAATTGTATAACAGGGTTTATGTGGGCAGCATTAGTTTTGAACTAAAAGAAGATACGATCAGGCAAGCTTTTTTGCCATTCGGACCAATCAAATCGATTAATATGTCTTGGGATCCTGTTACGCAGAAACACAAGGGCTTTGCCTTTGTTGAATATGAGATACCGGAAGCTGCTCAACTCGCATTGGAACAAATGAACGGTGTCATGATTGGTGGCCGCAACATCAAGGTAGCGGGACGTACCTATATAACGAATTTCCTGTCTCCCAGCAATCCTATCATCCCGCCGGAGGTCGGCAAATTTTTATTTAATTCTTTATTCAATACTTATGATCTTCGAGTGAATTGCATCTGAATTGCAGTTTGCTTGAAAATCTTATGAATCCATGTACATTGTTGTATTTTATTTTTCGAGACTTATTTTATCTCCTTGTTAAACTCTCCCGCTACAATCTATGTTATTTGTACATTTATTTGATGAATAATCTAGCAAAATTTATTAATATAGTATTTAAAAAATTACTATTTTAACAGAAAACATCTGTTTTGTATTTTTCTTAGGTTGTTGGACGTCCGTCCAATATGCCGCAGGCACAATCTGTAATCGATGAGATCACCGAAGAGAGCAAGCATTATAATCGCATATATATTGCGTCAATACATCAGGATTTAACGGAGGAAGATATTAAATCAGTCTTTGAAGCGTTCGGGCCAATCACCTATTGCAAGCTTGCACAAGGTAGTTCCCCACATCGGCATAAAGGTTATGGATTTATCGAATATGAGACGATGCAAGCTGCTTTAGAAGCTATTGCTTCAATGAATTTGTTCGATCTCGGTGGTCAATATCTGAGAGTAGGAAGAGCCATAACACCACCGAATGCGCTCATGGGACCTCCAAGTGGTACTAGCATGATGCCTACCGCAGCTGCAGTAGCTGCTGCAGCTGCAACTGCCAAGATACAAGCAATGGATGCAGTAGCTAGTAACGCAGTTGCATTAGGTTTGACAAAACTAGGAGCTGCAGCACCGCCACTTTTGAATCAAGGTTTGCAAGTTTAACATCTTAGCATTTAAGTCTACAAGTATAACTAACACTTTTATATAATAGAATCAGTTTTATACTTTTTTTCAATATTGTAGCACTTCCTGGTGTAGTACGACCTGCTATCGCACCAGCAACAATAATGGCACCTCCGACGATAGCAACGGTAGCGCCAGTGATACCTCCACCTGGCATAGCCATACCACAAACGTTAACGCGACCTCCTGCTATTATTCAACCGATTCCTGGTCAACCAGTTGTTATACCACCTCCTGCTGTTGTAGCACCTACAATTGTTGGTACACCAGTTGTAAGTATTTTATTAATGTGTTAAGAAAGTATAGAATTAAAAACATGTTGATTTTTTGGAAAACTTGTCTTATTATTTGGTAGATACCAGTTACAACTGCGAGTTCGGACATTATGAGGCGAGCACAAGAACAAGCAGCTCATCAGAAACAACAGGAGGAATTACAGAAAAAATTATTAGAAGAAACAGAACCACAAACATTGCAACAACAGGAGAATATGTCTATTAAGGGTCAGAGCGCGCGTCATCTCGTAATGCAAAAGCTTATGCGTAAAGTCGAATCTCGAGTTGTTATTTTAAGAAACATGGTAGCGCCAGAAGACGTGGATGAGACATTACAAGAAGAGATTCAGGATGAATGCTCCAAATTTGGTGTGGTCGAAAGAGTTATTATATATAAGGAAAAACAGTCTGAGGACGACGATAATGCAGAAGTTATTGTGAAGATATTCGTTTTATTCTCCCAAATGAGTGGTAAATATACCACGAATATATACATATATATATATATATATATATATATATATAGTTACATGTTAAATATATATGTTATGATCAAAGCCCAAAGCACGGACGGATTGACTAGGATTGATTTGTCAATACGCGGAATAACGGTCAAAGCCCGAATTGACATTTGAGACGAATAAAACATTTTCTTTGTATCACATACTATCGTATACGTGTGGGCGGGAGACGGGCGGAGCCCCTTTTCTTGCACTCCTTTCTCGTAAAAAGTGAACTCAACTTAATCTATAATATGTCACTACAATATAATAACGTACATTGAAAAGTATGCTAAAAACTATTTCGGGTTTTGACCATACTCCGCGCATTGACCAGTCAATCGTAGAATCGCCAGTGCTTCCGGCTTTGACTATAATAAATATATAAAGTTTCTCAAACTAAAATCATGTTGCCATAATAAGAAAAATATAGACAGCCTTTGCTGTCGTCATACAATTTATTAAAATAGCTTTAAACGTTTTTTTCTTTCAGAAGCGGAACGCGCAAGAGATTCGTTGAACGGTCGTTATTTCGGTGGACGACTAGTTAAAGGAGAACTGTATGATCAAGCTCTGTTTGACAATAGCGATTTTTCTGGTTGATGAGCACAGTATCTTCATTTGCTATATATTGAATTTCTGTCCGTTTTATTCATATAAGGAAATTATTACTTCAACTGCCAGTGTGAATTATGCACGCTGTTTAAATTTACTATTTATAAAATCCTATAGTTGAACAGTAAAGAGCAAAAATCGAATGTATATACAATATCTCACACAATTCTAACAGTATAACTCATAATCGAATAATAGCCACAAATTGTAGGATATGCACGGTACAAAAAACCTGTGAGAAAAAAATTCAGAGTAAATCAAGTATGAGTCGGATTTATCTAGTTTTCTCAAACGTTTTTTTTTTTTTTTTTTATAAAAAAGTTAAATTTGATTCTAATCGGTTTGTAATTGTCAGTTTTAGTAAAGTATCTGTTATAAAATTTGTTTTTTTTTTTAAGAAATAAAATTTTATATCACCACACTAAATCATCTATAAAACTGATTATTTCTAATTTGAGTGTTAAATATCAATTGTACATGAAGGCAATATATCTCTAATTACATAATATAGAACATAATAAAATATAATAAAGTGCGCTTTATTTACAGCTTTAAAAACTGTTTTATTCAATTTTCATGATACATTCACAAGATTGCATTATCATGTGTACACGCGCGCGCGCGCATGTGTGTATGTATGTACAATGCACACATTACACATGCAGACCTACAATTTGAAAATAATTTTTTTTTCTCACTTAACTCTAAAATTATAAATAATGCTATGTAAATACAATATTTTAATTCTAGGATCTAAGGATTATTATCCTTTATATGCATCTTTTGGTTTATAGTCTCTACCAGCATTTTTATACTCTTCATAAACTGGAAAATTTCCTGGAGTAGACTGAGAAGTAGATGAAGCAAGATCAGTGTCATTTTTGGAATATTGCTCCTTTAAGAGTTTTGCATTCTGTTTTTTGGTTATTGATAACTGATAATTAACTTTTATTTCTTCTTGTGTAGGTGGATCTTTTCTACGATATCTCAACCAGGCTTCCCATTCTGCTGGTAATTCTTGTTCAAAATTATCTTTGTTTACAGGTTCGAAATATCGAGGAGACCTTCTCCGGATAGAATGTTTGATATCTTCTTCGTAATATTTTGTGCCATAATGATCTTCACCTACTAATTTACGACGAGCAAATCGAGGTTTTAATGACGATATAAAATTGTTCCAAATCAGTCTGAAAACTCCACGTTCTTTACTCATAGTGTTACACTGCAAAATAAAATAAATTTATACAAAAAATAACACAAATGTAAGTATATAATGGCTGTATTCCGATATTCACTGCCAGTACTAAAAATTTATAAAAAAAAAAAAAAAAAAAAAAAGAAAGAAAAGTAGAGAAAGTAACTTCAGATGTATTAATCATTTTAGTTTTGCTTTCTCACCTTAATTATTTTTGATAAAAGTCTTCAATCAATGTTTCTTTGTGCAAAATATATTTAAAAGAAAAGAGTTCTACAAAGTTTACTGAACTTAAAATTAGTTCTTTATTCTGATTGATTAAATCTTACATAATCTGTAGTCTGATGTGAGTTTTGAAAGATAGTGACTTTTAAGGTTAGAAAACTTGTATAACCGTCACTGTGTCATATGTATATATATTAGCGCACGTACTCCACTACACGCGCCTCAGTCTGCGCTTTCCGGTTTTTCCTTCGCGCCGCTGTCCAAATGCGCGTAGTAGGGGCAGAGTTCCTCGAGCTTCAAAACAACAAAACAACTCGCCGTTGGAAAAACATCTCGGTTGTTGATGTAATATACGCTTATTTTTCACGTTCCATGGTGAAAATTTAACACTTTTATTAAATTTTCAGTCTTTCTTTTCCCAGATGGTTAATAATATTCTTCGCTAATCATATTTCTCTTTCGGTCGCAAGAATAAAATGTACGACATTAGGCGTCGTCTACAATACAGACGTAAGCCTTAAGCCGTAAGAAATTGACCAATCACAATCAATTATTCTTCTGTAATTTATCTGTGA
>QVNV01005081.1:0-25486 GCA_014825455.1 Pseudomyrmex pallidus | reverse complement strand
TTCAATAGTGTAGGAGATATAAAGGATTAAATATCGAGATTTTAAAAGTCTGAATTCGGCAAAATGGTTCAGACAAAAGTTGTAGATCTCGACGAGATCAGACAAAAATGTCATGTGATCAATTTCGATATATCGATCTTGTTTCGAGATATCGAAGGTTAAACATTGATGTCGGAATTTGGGAAAATGCTTCAGACGAAAGTTGTAGATCTGGATTATATCAGACAGAAAGGTCCTATGGGTCATTCATCTATCATCCCCTATTTAGGAGATATAAGAGGTTGAAAATTGGGATTTTAAAAGTCAAAATTCGACAAAATGCTTCAGACAAAAGTTGTAGATCTAAATTAGATTGGACAAAAGGTCCTATGAGTCATTCACCTATCATCTCTTATTTAGGAGATATAAAAGGTGAAAACTGAGATTTTCGAAGTCAAAATTCGGCAAAATGCTTCAGACAAAAGTTGTAGATCTGGACCAGATCAAACAAAAACTTTCTTTCATTTTGTCGAGCCGGCTTTGATGGAAAGGATACGGAACATAATACGTCTGCACTTTTCCACGAGCTAAGCGTGACGTCACACACACAACGGTTCTCATTTGTGTGTGTGCTGTCAGTGGCTTCCACCACCTCAGTGCTCTCGGTGCTAGCCGAGAGCGAGAGTTGCAACACTGGATCTGGCCGCTCTCACGCTGCTCACGCTTCTCTCTAGGTGAAAGAAACGCGAGATAGTAATATACATATAGTTTTGATCTTTTTTTCTCTTTACACTTTATATATGTATCTGCATGATGTATTTACTCCCATTAAACAAATTTCTAGTTAACCGCCAGGTATTCGTGATGTGCTCAAATGTTTTCAAAATGTAATTTCAAATGGAAATTGTAGTTAGAATTTGTTAATTTGTTGTGTGAAGTTTATTTACAAATGTTTGTACTTATTGATTTTACAGTCACATCCTTAACTGACACTACTTGCAATCAAACATTACTTGCATACACAACCTTGTTTTTTAATGGTAATTTATTTATCTGTTATGATGTTAATCAGTGACCTGACGGACACTTGATCACACGCCGCATTTGCGTTTTCAGTCGAGCGCCGATACAGAAATGACAACAAGCGCTTAGTGTAAAAGGTAGTGTAAAGGTTCATTTCCTCACCGAGACGTGTCATCGTGCGAGGTTACATCGTATTTCGTTAATTCATTGCCGTGTTGTGTGCGCCAAAAAATGCAACGCGAACGTTTCGTTGTACAATACGTTGCGGCAAACAATTGCTTCGCACAGCTGTCGACTATCTGGTTGCGCCGTTTAGAAACTGAGGTTGGTTCTTGCAATTTTACATAACACAGTGTGATTCCTTTTCTCACCAAAATAAACGTCACGTGATTACGTACGCCATCTTACATCTTCAACCACAGTAGCGCTCCCATGAGCGTGACTGTAAATATTGTTTTGTAAACAAAATAATTATATAAGTTTAAGTTCCTTGCAATTCTTTTATTTGATTCTTGTCCTTTTTCTTATATTGTTTTTGTTTGTTACTTATTTTACTTTAAGTGTAAAAAAATAAGACCATCGGATTCTCATTTGACGATAAGACCGACGATGGTTAGATCAACGGTCGATAAAAACCTAATCTGTAGTAAACACTTGATTGCAGGAGAACGCAATTGAATTGTTGCACAAGGGAAGAATATATTATCTTTCATGTGTTCCCCGTGTTAGTGCCGACAAAACTTTGTACATCGGTGCGACTTTTGCAAAAAACTTGCAAATACAAGAAAACGACGAAGTGTTCGTGTCCTCTCTGAAAAATGCGCCTTCGTTGAGTAGTGTTCAAATTTTCCCGCGCACAACCAGCGATCGTGAACTTCTGGTACGAAAATTCAAATTTATTATAGCTGTTGAGTGCTGACGAATTAATCAAGTAATAATAGTTTCGTAATAGGAATTGCAAATGGAAAAGGTGCAATCGAATCTTTTGAATCAAGTGAGAATTGTCGCGAAAGGACAACCAATCGTGGCGTGGATCTCCAAGTTTTCTTCTGTAACTTTTACTGTAGGCAAGTTTTTTTTTTATATTACTTACGGAGAATATTTCGGCGTGCATGTTACAGCTCTTTTTTTTTATTTTACTTTTAATATTATTTAAAAAATCTTCGTTTGCGATCCTTGCAGATGATACAGAGCCGAAGTTCACATACGGTTTGCTCAAACAATTTACGGAGATGCATGTGCTCGATGCAGCCGAAAATGCGACGATAAAAAACGAGAATGTTAACGAGAAGTCTAGTAAAATAAATAGTTCTTTGAGTAAAATCTTGTCTTACTTCTCGAAAGAAAAGGATCGTCGCGATCCGAAAGACAGTGCCGCGAACTATGCGTTATTGCAGAGTTTTCGCGAAAGAAGCGCACCTCATGTGTTTCGCGTGTATCCTCTACCGGAACGCTGGTCCTTCGATCAATCTAACGCTCACGACATGATCCTGCGGTGTCCCTATCACGTACTGATTTCGAGAAGGTGTTTACCGAAAGATATAACATCGACGAGTGGACCAACAATGTGTAAATTTTTATTGATGGCTAAATAAGATAATATTAGATATTAAATAATATTAGAGAGATAATACAGCGAAGTCTTTCTTGACTCAACTTAGTCTTTGGAGTAAACAGCACGATTTCGAGCCAATTCTCCCTTTGTATTGCCACTCTATTACCGTAGCGTCAGCTTTTTTTCTATTAAAGTTATACTTCTGTTAAAGTTATCAGTCGTTGATTGGTATTTATGTATATTCGCGATACAATGTCGCGCAACTCGTGCCAAAGAATGGGACAGAGAAAAGTTGAGTCAAAGAAACAGTTCGGTTCCGAAAAGTTAATTGAAAAGAACTATTGCAATTTTTATAGTTTTATTTATGAAATTAGTTTTTTTTACGTAAAATATAGTTAGTTTTAGTAGAATTTAAGTAATTTCCTTCGCAGGTAAAATCAAAAAAGTACCAGAGGATCGGCAACATGTTAACATCACTGGTACAAGTTTCATAAAGGACGGAGGATCTTCTTCTTTCCCAAAATCTCCGCAAGAACTTACCGTAAAACTTTACGTTCTCGAAGACATCTTAAAAAAGTGTTCCGCCAATTTAGACAGAAATTATTTCGTTTTGAATTCAGCTCATTCTTGCGTGTACGCGTCGGCGAGTATGAGAAACACTTTGAAACTGAAAACCGGAAGCAGAGTGATCCTGCAAACGACAGCAAAAGAAAACGAATGGCCGAAACCGTTATCGATAAATATTTTTCCCTCTGATCAGTCAGTTACGACAAAGATGTTCGAAAATTACGTGAAGTTCTATTCGAAACACGAAATGTTATTGCTCAACTCGTGTTCGACAATTTTACTCGACGACGGTAAACGGTGCGTCGTACAAATGTCACCGGCCGAATGCGATTGTGCGATGATCGATGAAAAGGATATGGAAAACATTATTGTTCACATTCGATCTGTCTTACCGAGCGATTCAGAAATTTCGGAAACTCCTTTTAGAAAAAGTCTAAAACTGGAGACGCTTTCTGTGAGGTAAATAATTAAGATACACGCTTAATTGCAATTAAACCTCATTATTTTGTCACAATTGCAGATGTATTGAGAATATTCTCGAAGACTGCAAGATTTCGCTCGATCTCAGCCTAGGTTTGAGACCGATCAACTTCCGATACGATCGGGAAAATATTCTGATCTGCGGTAATCTCGGTTCGGGCAAAACGACTGTCTGCAGAGTGTTAGTCGAGCGCTATCACAAAGAACCATATTTTGTGCACACGCATACGATCGATTGCAGATCGTTGAAAGGTAAAACTAACGGTAACACTTCAAATAATCGCGATATAATTTATATGATATTTTGTTAATCGTAGTACTCATTGATTAGGTAAAAAAGTTGAAGCAATACAGAAGATCATCACGTCCGCTATAAGTGAATGCGTGTATTATCAACCGTCCATATTGTTTTTGGACAATTTGGAGAGTATTACCAACGCGTCGTTGAATGACGAGGAGAATACGATAGATGCGACGAATGCTTCCAGGTACATAAATATACATTATTCTTTAAGATGAGAGAGAAAGAGACATAATTGTATACCGAATGGAAAGACAACTTTTTAACCATCCAAATTACATCTCTCTCAATGTTATCCGACAATGTATATGTAGAAAATGTTGATTATTTCGACGAAATCTTTAAATTCAGGGTCTGAAATTGACTTTTCAGAATTACCGATATGCTACTCACAACCATCACGCAGTATCAAAGATCTCATTATATTTCGATCATTGCCACTTGTGTTGGTGTAAACAAAATCGGTTCGAAATTGCGACCGGCGAGAGGGGCACAATTTTTCAGAACAGTTTTGAATGTTCCTATTCTTGAAAAGGTACAATCTCTTGATTAAAAAAAAATTAATTAATTAAATATTCCTGTCTGTTATATTTTCGCTAATTTAATTCAAATTTCTCTGTGATATTTTCAATTATTTGTCAGTGCGTTTTACGACAAACGCGCGTTTTCACGCGTCCCTCGATCAAACTTCCTTATTGCCGCCCAAGTTAGAATGTTCGCTCATTAATTTCTGCATGTATCGTTAACGCGTGTCGTGACTAACCAGGTGGATAGAATCGATATTTTGCGATTAACGCTCGAGGACAAGTTACGCGTGCACGGAGACATGAATTGGAATTACTATGGAAACAAGACTGAGGGCTGGATGCCTCAGGATCTCGTCGATCTGGCGGAGAGAGCGAAATTTGTCGCGTGGAAGCGTCACGGTAAGAGAAGGAAAACTGTGATAATGACTCATAATTTGAAACAAAATTGACTCAGAACAGAAAAGATGACACTATATGAGCAACAGCGCAACATTGCAGTAGTACTGTTGCAGTTGCTTGTCGAATGTTCTCCGTATTAAAAATAACAATAAAACGCGAAGCTTCGGCGACGGAGAATTTTCGACGTATCGAAAAAAGTTCTCTTGTTTGATTTGTTATTTTATTCCCCGTATCTCTGCATATATTCTTAGAGATAATGTTTATTGAACACAAAATATTCTGTATAATCTTTTAGTTTTTTGTATGGTACAATTTTATACTATCTCTCTGCGATAATAAATTTTGAGTTACACATTTCATGTTCTGTTCGTCCTAAGTGGCGGAGAAGTTGAAACCACCAATTATCGTGACGGAAGAGGATGTTAACACCGCGTTAGAAGATTATACACCCATGTCCCTGCAGGGTGTACAGTTGTACAAGAGCGGCGATCATTCCTGGTCTGACATCGGTGGTTTGGCGGAGACAAAGCGTTCTCTCACGGAAATTCTACAGTGGCCGCTGAAATATCCGGAGATTTTCAAAAATGCACCGATAAAACTTCAGAGCGGCGTCTTGTTGTACGGAATGCCCGGTACCGGCAAGACAATGCTGGCTAAAGCGATCGCCGGTGAATGTGGCGTAAATCTAATCAGCATTAAGGTGCGATGCTTAAAAAAAAAATAATTTTACTTAAAATTAATTTTTTATTTTTTTTAAACTCTAGCAGAATTTTGTTACAGGGTCCGGAATTGCTCTCAAAATACATAGGTGTTAGTGAGGAATCTGTAAGAAATGTGTTTGAAAGGTGCGTATATAAACTCTCTTTTGGTTTTTTCCAGAATTGCGTGTATGTGTTTCCCTTTATACTCTATTTACTCAAAGATTTTATATATATATGTACTTATTTATATTTGCATTAGTTTTTTTTTTAAATATAAATATATCTTCTCTTGATAGAGCTCGTCGAGCCAAACCATGCGTACTGTTCTTTGACGAGTTTGACAGTCTAGCGCCTAGGTGAGCAATCAATAAGTAAATAATATCGCTTATTTGACTTTCCATTTTTTTTTATCTAAAAATCATCCCGATATCACTTTTTGACGTTAGACATTGCGTTTTGGACCATTTAAAAACGAAGCATATGAGAGATAAAGTTGGAGATAAAGAATTAGCTAGAAAAATAAGATAAGGTGTATATGCGCAAGATAGTTTTATCGTGGCACGTCTACGTTTCTTACGTTTCCTTCTGTCGTTCTTCTGATATCTTCTTCAACAAAACTTCCAATTCATATTTCGAGAGATTCTAAACTATATATTTTATTATCATTTATTTATTTTAATGTTTTGTTTGATCAAATTCGATATAACTGCATTTTTTTTTGCACGACACATTATTAATTGTTTTTTTCTAACTAACTCTTTTCCTTATTTTTATCAAAGAGATATATTATAAGTATCTTATTGTTATTTTAAATTAGACGTGGACACGATAGTACCGGAGTTACCGATCGGGTGGTGAATCAGCTACTAACACAACTTGACGGAGTTGAGGATCGCGAAGGAGTGGCAGTTGTAGCAGCGTCTTCGAGACCAGACTTGTTAGATCCAGCTCTATTGCGACCAGGACGTCTCGACAAGTGTTTGCACTGCCCTTTGCCGAATGAGGTAAATATATTTTTGAAAAGTTTTTAACTTTGTTCTATGGCGACAATTATGTCGACAATTTTTCTCTGACAGTTTTACAAACAATAAAAATCAAATAGTACGTTAAGCTGCGTTGATGACATTTAACATAATGCAACATTTAACACTAATTACTTGATTAAAATTAAAAGGTTTAATAATTTGTTTAATTTTATGTTTCTTTTCAGGTGGAAAGAGAGGCGATCTTTGAAGTATTGTCTCGTGCACAAAATATTGATACAGCAGAATTGAATCTAAAAGAATTAGCTCGAATTACA
Organism: Pseudomyrmex pallidus; assembly: GCA_014825455.1. Taxonomy (NCBI): domain Eukaryota; kingdom Metazoa; phylum Arthropoda; class Insecta; order Hymenoptera; family Formicidae; genus Pseudomyrmex; species Pseudomyrmex pallidus. Next base: position 18,654 of record QVNV01005081.1, on the reverse strand, counting down.
ATTGGATTTACAGGGGCTGATATAAATGCGGCAGTTACTATGGCGAGACTGTCAGCATTTGAACATGCTTTGGAAACAAAAACTGTAAGTTTTAAAACATAATTAATTTTTGCATTCTCAATTATAGTAATAGAATTTAAACTTCGATATTATATGTAATTTCGACATTGAACTATTAATATTTAAATTACTAAAAAAAAATTCAAATATTCATTAACTCAAAAACATTTTTACTGCCTTCCTACGTTTTGTCTTCTTAAAAGAACTTACTTTCTACAAAAGGTGACTCGAATATACAGACATCGCGGATGTCCTACATAAGTATAGCGAGAGTTGTGAAATAAAATATACCTGGCAAACTTTTTTTTTTTTAGTCGCTCCCAGTTCGTTTAAATGATCTTTCAGACCGTTCTATTGACTCGGACTTTTGTATAAGAGCGAGAGATCGCATCGCTAATGGCCGAATCGTTTTGTTGCTGCTGTTGTTGCTGTAGTATCGAAGCAGCATCATAATGAAAAGCGCTTCTCGCTCTCTCGAGAATCATTTGTAGGGTAGCTTCCGAAGTAAGATAGTGCGTAATGACGATAATATCGTTAGGTGTGCACCCTACGGTGTGTACACACGGGTGGCGCGCCCGGGTGCGAGTTGAAGGATGGTAGAAGGGAAAGAGGTGGGAGTAAGATCGAAGGGAGTTTTGCGGAGGCTGTAGGTGCCGCGCGATATAACCGAGGAAACGTAGACTAGGTTTATTAGCACATGGTGCCGAGAGCGCCGAGCGACCAAGCCATCCCCTTCGGCATTCCTCTTCATCCCCCGTGCCGCCTTCCCACGCCTCGCTGCACGTCGAGGGGGTTATTATCTTATGCGTTATAATGATACACGGTTTAAGGCCCGGCAGCGGTCTCGTAAGATCGAAAACCAGACAGCCATTCCGCTAGTTAAAACGCTCGTTAGCTTTCAGACGTCTTCGATGTCTCTATCATTAACCCTTCGGACGCGCGCGTCTGCTCATTTATGTGTTTATCTATTCTAGTAGTTTATTTAATGTGTGTATAAAAAAGCGATTGTATAATGTCATCAATGTGTTCTCTTACAAGTATCTTTTTCGTATCCGCTACTAGTTTTTGTATAAACTGTCAAAAATATATTTATCATTAAATAAGAAGAAGTACAAATTGCATAAATTATACAAATTATGATTCATCAGTATACATTTGGCGTGCACGTACTAATTTAATTAATCAGATTATATCAGACACATGTGTTAAAAGATTACGAGAGAGCGCTTCGAAGTTTACGAGGGGCAAGTGGCGCGCGTCTCACGGGAAGCTATTAATTAATTCGCATCGGAGAAAACGAAGTTATACGGCGGCACTTACCTCCCGGAAGAACGCGAGTATCCAAACTGTGCGTCTAATTAGTGACTGAGTTTCCAGAAAAGATAGAAAGAGAGAGAGAGAGAGAGAGAGAGAGAGAGAGAGAGAGAGAGAGAGAGAGAATGTGTATGTGTGCGTGTGAGAGACGCGGTGAAATAGACGCGTTTTGCTGTGATAAGCGATTATATATGGATAGAAACGTGAGATGTCTTCCGAAACAAGGTGTATTGCGCTTAACTTCAATAGTAAAGTAATTCAACTTGACAACATTATTAGCATGAAGCATTAAGTTTTGTAACGTGTCGCAAGCTAAACTCTAAAAATAATAAATATATATATTATATTTTAAGAATTTATATATTATAATTATGTACAGGATGGCAAAGCCGAGGCAACCGATGTTAGAGTTACGCAAATGCATCTCGTAGAATCCGTTGAATCAACGGAGCCGTCTTTGTCCACCTCGGAAATATTAAAATACAATGAAATGTAAGTAGAAACTAAATTTCATATAGAAAAAAGGGGGGGGGGGAAGAAAGAAGAAGAATTTAATTTATTTGTTTCAATTACAGCTACAAACACTTTCGACTTTCTGAAGAACATAACTCTTCAGAGGATATGGTGAAAAATCAAAAAGCGACGCTGGCTTAACTTTTGTAAAAATAGTCGTTCACACAAGGTAAATCCAAATTTCTTGACAAAACAAATTATAAGAGTCTTTTTTTACAACATGTACGAACAATAAAACGTAATCTAAAGATAAAAGATAAAGAGACGTTTACTCTTCCAACAAATAATTTTATAACACTTGAAAGTGATAGGATATACGTGATATAATTACGTGAAGTTTAAGCGTGGATATGATGATGATGTAATTATACGTAACGCGTATTTACGCACAATAATCGGAACGTATGAAAACAACCCATCGTAATCCGGCGTGCGTGCTTGCTTTTTTTGCTGCTTCTTCTTTTAAAGGAAGAATTTGTAGAATCAATTTTTCTTCGATGCGGAGAATCCGCATTTACTCGACGAACGTACTTCGCGATAGAGATTTCTCTTTTGCATATATGTATACCTGTGACGCGAACCGCGGCGCGGTAGCTCGCGGGCACAAGCTCGGGAGAGAGCGGATGTCGCGCCGGGGCAAAGTTAAATTAAATCATGGGCGAAGGCAGCTAATATTGTAGTTTATCTGGCGGGACATTAGCGCGGTGAAATATGCGCCTCCTGCGCACCGGCGAACTTAAAATCAAGATCTTGGGCGAACTTCCCAGCCCCCGATGCCCGAAACGATGTCGAGACGCCGGCGCGTCCTTCCTGCTAAGTCGCTCGAGAAAATACTAATTATTATACCGATTATTAATACGAAAAGTTGCCGCGGCGCTAAGTCGGAGAGCTTGAGGAGAGTTAAGATGAGAGTTTCGCGGCACCGGAGCATCCGGATTACGCTCGGTGCACTCATGCCAATTAAGGGGAGGGAAAAGTGGGCCTCGACTGAGGTTAAGCGCATCGCGCAACGGTATTAGATAATGAGTTTATAGTGTAAGCGAGATTGTATCGCGCGGCGTATGTCGCCATGTTATCTGGTGAAACTTGGCGTTGGATCCGTTTTTCTTTTTATTCGTTGAGATTCAAATTTACACGGCTACGCCCGCATATACACCCGTATTTTTTAACGCGAAATATTTTTATTACATAACTTTTTAATATTACTTAAGAGAGAATAATATATTTTTTATATATTCTTTCTTCGTAAAGTGTGAAACATAATCGAAAACAAGTAAAATTGAGCCGCGAATTGGAAGAAAGATGCGCAATGCGGAGAAAATGCTCGCAGTAGTAAAAGTTGACGAGAGCGACGACGACAACTCTGCTTAGCATAAAAATGGCCAATTACCCGACTAACAAGCAACGGTCGAACTACACGAAGAGAGAACCGTTGGGCGACGACGAAGGCGGCTAACTCCGTTAGCGCTTCTCCGCGCCCGTCGAAGAAGATTAGTTAGCGTAAATACCGCCGGTTGACGCATTTTTATTCCTGATTACCGCTTCTCGCCGCGCTAATTCTATTGGCGCAGTCGACATTCGGAAAACTTGACTTCACACCGGCAACAAATTGTCGTACGGCAAAAGAAGGAAAGAAGGAAGAAACTGGATTCCAGGTACATAAGCTATGGGGAATGTGATGGTGTTCGAGCACAAAGATGTAAAGGAAAGACATGTTACATTTTGTTTCGTGAATAAACTACATCTCGTTCTACTCCACGAGATGAAGGGGAGAGGATCAGGGGCGCAACACCGAAAATTGAGCAGCGCAGTGAGAAATTTGAAGAATAACAAACAGTGGGACATCAACCGGTGAGTAAACGGATGTTTTCCTTCTAAAACTTAAAAAAATTGGCGACGAAATTAAGAAAAGTGACGTACAAATATAAAAAAAATTAAAAAAATGGGAAGTATTACATTTAAAAGGAAAGAAAGAAAGAGAGAGAAATAGAGAGAAGAAATATAGAAATTTATATTTATATTATGCTGATTGTTTCGTCAAGTAAAATCAAGTAAATCTTCATTCATCAAGAGTCTCTCACATTGTTTCGGTGTTTCGAACATTTGAAAATTATTGTTTTACGGATTTCACATGTCGCAAAAAAATGCGCAAAACTATTTCTCACAGCGGTTGAAACAGATGAAAGAAAAAACTTCGCGCTTTTGAGTTGGAAAAGAACGAGAGAGAGAGAGAGAGAAAGAGAGGAGAAAAGAAGAATGCCGCGGGGAAAGATGCGCGCGGGATTGCTGAATGCGGGGTTTTCGATCTCGCGCTATTCTATCATTGACAATTTCGCGCAAATGGGATGGCGGCGAGCGATTGGCGCCGGTGGTCGGCGAGGCGTGCGTCGCGCGCGCACATTGGCGTTAAATAAGAGTAAGCCACCCGCGCCCGTCCACGACGACGCGGCATAATTGCCTGTGAAATCACCAGATGGATTTTGCCTCCTTGTTCTGCTCCGGCACCGTCCCCTCACGCCGGCTTCTCGCCGGCGCGCAACAAACTTCGTAATTGTGGACGAGATTGTCAACTTAATCGGATTGTTTCTCGGCATGACTAAAATAGTGACTATCATTCGATGCGAATGATCGATGCGATCGTCATCGAACACTTTCGGATCGGCATGGACCCGTCCAAATTATTAAATAAGTACTCGCTAAATAAATAAATATCCGATCAAACGGATAATCGCATTTCGGATAGTAGCTTTTTCTGTTCTCGCTATTGTATAGAGGGAAAATAATATGTCAATTTACGCTTGCGATTACATTGTCAAGTACGTCAACGACAGGAATCGAATTCGTTAGTTGGCGAGTAAAACATCGTTCGCAAACACGCGGTATTTCCTCATGAGAGTCGTTGCGATAAATTGCAACGGGAGTGCTCGATCTTCTCGAAAGTATCACCGCGCGTCTCTCCACAATCGTCGAATCGAATGGAAAGAAAGCAGCACTGAGAGCGAACGATAACTTGATTACCAGAGATGTTAGATAAACACGCGATTGACGTGGTCTTCCGGGAAAGGATACTCCATCTTTTCGAAGTTCATTTTCGTCTTTCACGAAGCGCATTCTGACGAATCCGGCTTCTCATTTTATATTTTATCAATAGAATGTTTATATTCTCATTATTTTCTCGTTATGTCTCGTACATTTATTTTGTACATATTATAAATTCTATGCACACACATGCATACTTGTATATTTAGAATCTTATTGTTATTTCTTTTGAACATTCTTTCCAGAAGATATTTGCTACCATTTGTCAACAAAAATCCTTTCCGACGATAACGCGCGAGCAATTGCTGTACAAACAATTTGCATCACTTAGGACGACCCTCGGTGACCCTCGGTGTGACATCCAACCGAGGCGTCTCTTTGAGAACCTCAAGTAAAGAGGCGAGGTGTCCCGCGCCACCGGCGGTGAACCCCAACGTCAGCGTCGTTGGCGCGATATTTACAGGGCGTCGAGGCGTGGGTAACGCAGTTTGCCGCAATTTCTTGTTTCCATTAGGTTGGCCGGCCCTGCGGGGTAAATTCCAGCCTGCCTCCCGGTGGAGGGTTACGATGCAACTTCGACACTGCCACCCAGTGGTCCCCCTCTTTCTGCCACGCTGTTCGCGTGGGGCTTCAGAGGTGGGTCCAGAGAGAGAGGGGACGATTCGCTGTCACCGCTTGGGAAATGGTGCACACACCAACCGCGGCCTCTTCCTCCTACTCTGTGCCAGATCAAATGACGCGCGCCAGCGCCCACAATAACGGCCTCTTCACGCTTCAGCCGTATCCCATTCCAGCCGAGGCCGGGAATCTCCCCGGCTGCCTCTGTCTACCGATTTCGATAGTTCGATGAAAGCGCATAGTCCGAGGATGTAAATCGAATATCAAAACTTGAAAGCTAAAAGTTTCGGAAATCGCTTATAAAAAAATAAAAAAAAGTATAAATTTTGAAAGCCACGATCCTGACCTAATTACACGCGTCGCTCAATCTAAATTAAGTTTTAGCTTTGTAGTACGAACTTGATAAAGCGATACTTAAGTGTAGAACAGCTTTGGATTTCAGATTTAAAACTCGATATAAATTAAATTGTAAAATGCAATTTTGAATTTCAAAAATGCAAACAATTTAAATTAAATTAAATTAAATCAAATATATTGTACCTATATTTATTGTACGTGCAACTAAGTAAGCTCGAAATTCCATATTAGAGAAACAGAACGTTACGCGGAACGAAACGATAGAATTATTAGTTTTGGGAAAAGGGTAGACACGGAGGTTTCCACCCGATACCGTGCATCCGCGGATTAACCCGCGTCCCTTTTTTTTCTTCCGCGAACGGGGAAATGATTTGCCTGTCCGAGGTCTGACCGGTCTAAGAGGACACGGATTCGCAGCGATGTGATTCGGATCCGCGAGTGCTATTCGGGGGCAGACGTGCGGATAAGCCTCTCAAAGGTCCTGCGTCCCCTTCTTCAAAGGTATATCAACTTCTCCCTGGTTATACCTCCGCGTACTACCACCACCATCTATATATCGGAGAACACTTCCACCCCGCTACTCTATTTGTATTCAAACCACTCCGGACTCTCGTCCTCGTACATTTTGCGCGTACCGATTGCGCCTCTCTTTCCACGCTGATAAGCGGCTCTTTTATATTCGCACACGCTTGGAATGGAAGAAACATAATTGTATAAACGCGTGCGCGGTCAGTCGCTGGCGCGTATTCCGAGATAATTAGATGTGAAATGAGCGCGCGCGTGTGATTAATCATTCCGCTGAAGAAAAGAAAACGATACAACCATACGCGAAAAAAAGACTTATATGGTTTCAGAATTTTCTCTTCGTAAACAAAAATTAAACAAGTAGCAAGAAGTCGAGCGAATAATTTTTGAAAATAGATTTCAACTATAAAATATTAACGTAATGAATTTGTTGTTATTGTAATAAATAATTCGTATCTCGATGTAATCGACTCGATTCTCTCTCAATAAGAAAACTTAACTACGTTCTTTTTTCTCAGGAATGAATTTGAAACTGATTCAAGTCGCGTGAAAAAAAAAACAGTTCTTTTTTTTTTTGCATAGGAAAATCGCGCGCGCTAATACGAGTCACGGCGAGCATAATTTCTGTTTTTAAATCTCGCTCCGCTCTCGCACCCGGTAATTGAATCCTTCGTCGAGATTACTTCAGGCTTCGTCTGGGCGTTTAGGCGAGGCGGAGTGCTGCTCTGCCGGAGCAGCGTCTCTTCTTCAGCCCGCGGGTTATTTAAGATGGATTATTATTCTGCTGGTCTGCGGGGGCGGGCATCAGCGAAAATGAAAATGCCCTCGTTTGCAGGCAGATTAATTGCCGCGAATCAGCTTAGTTGACGATGTTTCTCGACGACGATGAGAATGTTGAGAGAACCGCTCGCAAACGGTTGATTCTCGACCGGTCTCACATAATAAGGTGTAATAAAACAAAAGTACAACAAACCTCTATGTGTATCGTGCCGTTATTTAGTAAAAGAAAAAAAATATCAACTTTGATTACTTTAGAATATTTTAGAAAACACTTATTAATTTTTTTTATTGCGTACACAAGCAGGGAGACAATATGTTTTTATCGCGGTGGAAAACTCAAAAGTGAAAAAAAAAAAAAATCAGACGGATATTCTGTTCTCCTTAAATTGCTTCGCTTTTTCGTGAGTATACGAACACGCCCCGTACGTATCGCGCGGATCGATGACACAAAAAATCGACGAAATACAAAATCCGCATAGCACTCCGACAATGGTGCTTCGCAAGAACGGCGTTACATCGTTGACGAATCGCACGTGCACGCACGCGTTTATAACATTCTGAAAGCTCGGCGAGGCGTCGGTGCCGCTCCGAGGAGAGGGTGGTATAAGGTTTTGTCGAGCTTCGCCTCGCGACAAATCCTCCCTTTGTCGCGCTCGAAAATGGCGAGAGTATAGAGAAAAAGAAAGAGAAGGGGGAAGAGAGAGTGATAGGGAAGAGAGGACGAAGAGAGGAAGAAGTGCATTATATTTTATACTTTGGATGCATATCCGGTGGCGCATGGATTCCTAAGCCTAGATCGGGGCTCGCTGTTACGTGAAAAATAATTTACGCGCGCGCAGATATCAATACGATCACACACCATATAAATGTACCAACACGTACGGTATATGTGTGCTTTGTTACACAAGTGACACTTGTGCGAAAAGGGTGTGGCTTGCCGAATGATACACGTCTTGAAATCTGACATCTTTGTATTTCGTCTAAATACTTTGTGTTGTACGTGATAACGCTTGGCGCGTACACGCGCGTAAATTCGCGCGCGTTTTGAAGAACAGTGGTCCGCGATTTTCCTGGGCAGCAAAGAAATTGCCTATCCGGTCCCGAGACGGCGCGATAAGCCCTGAAAAGTGGCGGGGGATCAGCGAAAGGAAATAAAATCAATTTTCCGCATCAGGCCAACGTAGACCTAGCGAGAAAATAGACCGTAAGATAGAAATGAGCAAGAAAGGAAGGAAGACGGAGAGAATAAGAGAAATAGGAAAGCGACACGAAGAAGGAAACAAAATTGAAAGCAAGAAAGAAAGCAAAACAAAGAAGAAGTGTAATGAAGAACAGAAAAAAAATAAAGAGAACAAAGTAGAACAGAACGGGAAAAAGGGACTGAGAAAGAAAACGAAAGATAGAAAATACTAGGAAAAAAGGGGAGCGGATATCGTTTGATCGTCGAGAGAAGACGGCGAGAACGAATCGTGATAAAGAACACGTTGTGCGTGTATTCGCGCGGCACGAAAGAGAGAGGTGGTATATATCGAGAGGCACTTTCGAAATATCAATTTGAAACACCCGCGGCCGTAGGTATATGCGTCATGCTTTCCACCGGCCATTACGGCCGGCTTTCCATTTTTATTTGTATTTACCGGGACATCCCACACCTCTTTCCCGTCGCTCGCATCGTCGTATCCCGATGTCCCCGGGTCACCCGAGCACGCGATAGAAAAGAGGTTGCCGCTTTCTCGATATTTTACGACATTTTGTTTCCAATCCGCGGGGGGAGAAGGCGTCGGGAAAACTCACGTGGCATCTCGGACCTTATTCGACTTTTATGACGTTAAATCGTGATGAAGTGTCCTCTCGCGACCGACGCACCTCCATCCTCTCCTCCTTCCAACGTCTTCACACTCGCTTCTTTTTATCTCGTTCGATCGTAAGCGCTGCCAATCTTGACTTGCGACATGTCGAAGGATTTGTCTTAAAAGTCTGCTAGTCCAATATATAAGAATTTTGTGCTGCGCAAAGAACTGCGCAAAATCATATATGAGTTATATTCCCGCAGTTCTATTTGCTTCGATTTCTCTCGAGCACAAGTGATCGGTCGCAAGCGACTCAAATGTTCTCCAGTGAAACTCCTGACATTACAATTGTGCAGTCGTGTATTAATTGAAAGTTAATAGAAGAAGAAGAAATAAACTGTTTCTCTTAATAATAAATACACAGACGGTGTTTGTTTAATTTAATTTAATACGAAACTCTGCCGAGATTCGTCCGGCGCATCATCATGACATCTTACAAATATGAAGTATCTTTTTATTATTAGAGTGTGATTATTTTATATTCTTTCTTTTCCGAAAAGGAGAATTTTATCGAAATCAGCGCACAGTATTTAGTCTTTATAGCGTGTATTTAGTGTTTATACGTAATTTTTTCTTTTTTATTTAATGTTCCAAATATTAGACTGAAATGTTTCTCTGTAACGATGTAAAACTCTCCGGTGTGCATATCCGTACCGACATATACCCTTGTATCCTTCGACAACACCGTAAAAGCGCGATAATAAAATGTCGAAACATACGCATAAACGTGATGTGAAGGAAAAAAATATTTTTACGTAAAAAACGGCTATTTCACATCACCCCGAAGTTTCCTCCTTAGATGACTTATCCGCGCGTTTGATCTTGACCTCTCTTGAGAGAGGGAGAGAGCGATCGAGAACCACTCGTCTCCGCCGCTCGAAGTTGACCGGAAGTCCGACGCGCAACCGAAAGAAGCTCTTCAGGTTTTTCAATCTCGCATAATGTCTGAGCATGGTCTTTATCGGCGCCTTGCAAACCGCGGCCGCGATAAGATAGCGCCCCGGCTCCGGGAATTTACGTTCGGCATAAGTTCGCCTTATATATGAGCGTCCACGGGAAATGCGACGATCGTATCGCGCGCCGGTCACGACGGATCCGTTCGTGAAATGTTGCCCCGGCCACTATTTTACTGGTCTCGCACTCTTTTCGGGAGTAAGAGGCGAGATTTGTACCACCGGGGGGACAAGATCGGGCGCGAATGACGCTCGGGGGGTTGCCCAGACAGGTTGCCTCGGTCGCGTGTGACTCGATTTGTATTTGTGCTCTTATTCTTGTAAAACGTTTTAACGCAGAAGACTCATATTTTAGGACGCAGTTCATACTTCGGACACTCGCAAGGGTTGCGCGCAGAATGTCTTAAATATTTTTTTTCACACAAAAAGATTTTGGTTTAGATGGTTCTCTAAAAAAAATACACATTCTTCTATTTTTTTTCTCTCTCTCTCATAAAATTTAATGTAAGTATGTCCCAAACTGACAGGTTGAACAAAGTTTTATTTATCGCATCGTCTTCACGTATTACAGCACGTATTTCTATAAAGAATTCATTCAGTTACGTCCTAAGAAAACAGAAAAAAATATTATATAACGATATGGATCGTTTCTAATGAAAATATTGAGCGCGAAGGGCGCAGAGGGAAGACAGAGATGTTGGAAGTCGCGCGTTTCGAATGTCGGTTTCGAGGGAGAGAGAGAGAGAGAGAGAGACGCGTTCTGAAAACCTCGAGAATTGTCTGCGGCGCGGCCTGAAACAACAATAACGCTATTCAGGCCGGTGGCATTTGACAGTGGGGTCGGAAACAATGAAACAATCAGCTCTCGGCCCCTCTCTCTCTCACGGAGGGATGAAGAGGGTGCCGGCGAGGTGAGAGACACAGACGGGCGTGAAGGCCGGAAGTCAACAGTGCCGGACAATGGCAGGCAGCGTCTGACTACCGTTCCTAATTAACCAAGTTCGCCAACTTTGGGTGGACTTGACGATCCCCTTTTCCTAATGCATAATTACGCGTCGCTCATGGCGGTTTCCGCGACGGGACCCAGCGTAGCATTAGTTGCACGAAGAATAGGGTATATATCGCCGCTCTAGAGACAGTAATCGTTTATACATAAATAAAGACTCGATAACGAACACCTAAACAGTTGCGATGAAATCTTGAATGAATTTCAGTGGCAACGTTTAAATTTGCTGAAATATATATAATGTCAAAAAAAAAAAAAAAAACCCAGCTAATCTTGCAGTATCTTCCTGTCAATATGTAAACTCCGACAAGTCGTCGGTGATAGAGTTGTCGAGAAATTTGTTGTATCGTATTAGGTCATAAAAGTATGAAGATATGAAAAGCGTGAGATATGGAAAGTGTTAAGACCGATAAAAAAGGGGCACCAGTCACGCGGCTTTTATTAACCTCCAGCACATAGTCCCTATATCTTTGGTTCATTCCCCCTTCTCTCTCTTTTTATCTTTCTCTCCTTCCCCTCTTCCTCCTCTCTCTCTCTCTCTCTCTCTGTCATCACGCTTTTTATTATTCGCATAATCGGATCTGGAGCGGCGATAGCGTCGGTGATTTCGGGTTTGTCTAGGGTAACGCAGTTGTCGGCCGGCACAATGCCGCGCCTGAATGCCTCATTGTCTGTCGGGACCGACGCCCACTCAAAACTTCCACTCGCGCCCACCGCCGCCCGTCATTTTCCGCAATCAAACGATCGCGCCTCCTCTCAGCGTCGCGCATAAAAGCGCGGCTGATACCTACCCGTTTTCAACACGCGCGCGCGCTCGAGCGATGCAATTAAAACGTTCGTTTCTCTCTTTGATGCGGGCGACGCAATGCTGAAGAAGAAATCAAATTTCACGTTCTATCGTAAACATTCTCAGATGATATTCTCGGATATCTGTTCGGTGGAGATCGTCACTCAATCCCTTGCCCGTTCAAATTGGCAATGTTGATTTCAAAAATTTTGACAAGTGAGAAATATTTCGCTTGAATGTCGCGAATACCGACTTTGCGATTGACCGAATAGAATTTAAATACGCTATAGAGAAATTAATAACAAAACTCAGTCACAGTAGTTTTTGGAAGTCAAGGAAATAAAGCGAGTTAAAGCACTTGGTGTTTTACAATCTATACGTGGCATTGTCGCGTATTAAATCTCATATCGTTCGTTTCTCTTTGTTGAAAATGAACCACGGTCGGAATTTCTGAGGACGCACGCGTCTCGGAGAGTGATTACATTTCACTCGGAATTCGTCTCCTTACGGGAACCGTCCGGGAGCTGCAACGAGGACATTCTTCGTTGACAATACCCGCCACAATCGAGCGCGACACACTTCCGCGCATACTAATGGAGAGCACACACGCAGAGCTCTCTGGTCAGGAGGAGTACTCGCGCTAGGACCTCTCTCCTCGTCCTCTTTCCACGTCTTTGTGCGCCACTCGTAAAACTTACCAGCTCCTGTTGCCCCCCTCTCTCGTCCCGCCATTGAGCAACTCGGCAGAAGTTACTCGTAAAAGCGTATAGAAACTCGTCACTTGCAATTGATGCTTCCATGATTTTGAACATGGAAGCGAACGGATTCTAAATAAACGTTTTCTCTCTTCCCTCTTTTTTTTTTTTTTTTTTTTTGATATGTAAAAAAAACCAATTTAAACTTTGGTGATCTGTGTATTACATTTCGTGGTAAATGATTATTGTTTGAAAAAGATCTCGGCATAATCACTTTTCTCGACTCCCTGAATTTCGATTTCCACGAGAGCGTAATCACAAGTACGGCGAAACTTGAGCGATTGTAAGAAAGGGAGGGAACGTGCCCAGCGCCGACGGTGGAAACGTCTCCCGGGCCGCCATTCTCGCCGTTATCTCACCGCAGAGAAAGCATGATTGCCTTTATGGGGGAAGAAAGGGTCTTTCGCGGTGGCGATAATGTCCTCGTGGCGGCGACGGAGGCGTCGCTATCAGAAATAAAACACGACGATCCGGCGAGAGAACTCGGTGGAGGGGCGAAAAAGACGCGGTGAGAAAACTTTACCTCGCCCTCGAGATTTTCTCTCTCTCTCTCTCTCATTCTTTCTCGCTCCGATTAATTTCGCAACTTTCTCCTTGAGACTTTGCGCAAAACTCATGATCATGTTCGTACACATCAGCGTTGCGATAAGGTAAAATTGTCAGATGTAAGTTTGTGTTGCTCTGATGATTTAATATCCGTGTCTCAAGAGAAAGAAAAAGCATTAAAAAAAAACTCCGTAACTATCATCAATTCAAAATACTACAGTATCCAAACGTTTTAGTAATTGACAAAGAGAGAACCAAGATGGTTAATGGCTGAGATTTTTTTATAAATAAAAAATGTAACATAAAAAGATAGAAGATAAGAATGATTCTGTTAACAAACAAAAAACTTTTTTACTTATTCTATTATTACTAAAGTTTACTTATTCTATTACTATCATACATGTAATCATGGTTTTTTTTCTAAAGAGAAGAAAATACAGGTATAATATTAATATTTTCCGATTTTGATCAAGATTTATTTACAAACGCATTATATTACAGCAGTAATTAACAATAGTTCGAGGAAAAGATTAACATGAAATATCCCGTGTTATTTTTTATCTCGAATTAATTCAATTAATCAAAGAATCTATGTTCTCAAAATGTCATGTAAAGAGTGGAGACTCAGACAGGTTGGCACAATTTTCGCAATTTTAATTAATTCTTTTATCCTCTGTAAAAAGAAATTTTACTAATAAAAACATATGCAAACACTTACTTTCTAACAACAACGATTTGTGTCAGTTTTAGATATCCTGAGCTATAATATTATTTCATCGCGTAAATCTTTTTAAATTAGAATATAAAAAAAAAAACAACAAAGTATAACATTACATGCGCACGTTTCGACTCCGATTTTAGGCTCCCTCAATAAAATTAAACAGAGAAAATGAAATAAAAGAGTTAAACACGCGATAAAAAGATTTTGATCACAAATTGCACTGCTTGTTAATTAAAAATCACGTGACATTAATACTGTCATACGCTAATAAACTTTATTTGAGCACTTATTTATTTATTCGTCAATCTGAATAAATTGTTTGATACATTAAAATATAAAAATATATAATACAAATATATACAAAAATATAAAAAATATGAAAAAAGTAACAATAATATGACAAGTGTCGTGCGTTAAATGAAAAGAGCCTTCGTGAAACAAAAAAGTCTAATGTCTGTGCAATGTTTTCTATTATTGTAAACAAAATAATAATATAACACTCGGTCGCCTTATGTATCTTTGGGTTGTTACAATTGTCATATTATTGCTTTGATAACGAACAGGCTTAACACATCTCTTGCTTTACATTTGATTTATAAAAATAAACTGCACATGAACGTTATTTGAAATAAAGAAGTAATATACTGAAGTTGTTATTCTTTCCACTTTCTTTCTCTCGCAACAAGAGCACATAAACAGAATATAATGCCACTCGTTGCTTATTTTGCCAACCTATCCCGGTCTTCCCTACTGAGAGAAAGAAATTAAGTGAGAAGGAAAGATATGTTTTTTTTTTTTTTGTTTTTTTTTTAACAAAAATGAAGTTTTTTTTTGGAAGAGCACACGATGCCTGTCGAAAAGCGCATTGCATAAAGAGCGACTTGTTTACCCCCACTACGAAAACAAATAAACGATCTGTTCTTTGACGTTATGCTTCGAATTTCTAATTAATCTTAATAAATTTCAATTTATTTCTTTCTTTTCCCTAACGTGTGACAAGCAAGTAAGACATTCAATAATCGAAGATACCGAAGATTTTTTTAGCATTTTGTTGATTCAATATTTATATCAGGTTTTTTAAGTTTATAAAAATTTTTGTCCCCGGAGTTTGTCTTTACATATTTTAGTGTTAAAATATGTACAGTCTATCTTTTGAAGAACTAGACTTCTGAAATGACGTAAAGTTATGTAATTCTATTATTCGCGGCTCGCAAATGCCTTCTATTTTTGCTACTTCCTTTCGTCAGCAAATTCCACGTCTAGAAAGTTAAATAACATTCGTGCAACATTCTGCAGATCTCCTGTAACGCGTCAATATAGCGTAAATTCTCTTCATAATCACGTCGTGTCGAGCTGCGATAGTTGGTAAATCTTGCTTCTCTTTCGCCGCGATTTTGATCCCAAAATCAGACCCAAAAAATTCGACACATTCTCGGGACGAAGGGCCCCCTGATACTCGCGCAACCACCGATTACATAATGGTTCAGCCAACTCGTTGCCTGCCACTCACGCGTCGCCTCGTTCCGACTGAAAGCTCAAACGCTATTGTTAGCATCGCTGTCGCTAGCGCCTGGCGTAATAATAAGTCGAAACTCCACTTCTCGAAACGCGGGTCAACGTATTTTTAGAGCGCCAACCGAGAACGGGATCTGATAGAAACTCACGAGGACAGAGCAAGAAAGAAAACGAGCGAGAGAGAAAGAGAGAGAAAAAAGTCATCAGCGCTGTCAAAAAGTTTCCTTACGCAATACAATCAAAATAAAATGTCTCTTTCCGCGAAATTTTTGCCGTATCCCTTTTCCCTCCCCCTTTCTTTAATCTTCTTTCAACAATAATTTCAATCCTAACGAGATTAACATAACTGTTAAAATTTTTTTTTATAAGTCTAATTAAAAAAATTTAATTTGAGAATTGCGATAGTGTAAGTAAATATATAATAAAGGTAGTGATGACGTAGAAGAATTTTTTTTTACTAGTAGATGACTAAGAACGCTGCTACATCTTGATGCATGTATTCTTACGGAGATTAAATTATTAAATTATAAAAAATACTATAAGTAGGACACATTTATGTATATAAAACAAAAATCAGAAGTGTTCTGCTTTGCAAAAGATTAATTTTGCAAACTGTTATATTTATTGTAAGATTAATAAAACACATTCGGTTTTCCTTCACGTCGAACAAATATCTCAAGTTTTAAAGTGTTTTAGTACTTAATAAGGATCATATTGGAAAACGTATAATGATGATGATTAAGAAAACCAAACCTAAAAAAAAAAAAAAAAAAACACTTTGTTCGCAAAATGCTTCGCACAGACGAAACAGTTCCGTAAGGACCAGCTGTCCCAAGTGAATCCGCCGAAATTCGAGAAGGCCGAAGACATGGCCGACCTGACCTATCTGAACGAAGCGTCGGTGTTGCACAATCTGAAGCAGCGTTACTACGCCAAACTCATCTACGTAAGTCAAATCACAGTGATCTTTCGTTACTAATGTTTCTTTTCTTCCGCGCGCGCGCAACAGACCAAGGACTTCAAGAAGGACCAGTTGCAGCAGGTGAACCCGCCCAAGTATGAGAAAGCCGAGGATATGTCCAATTTGACCTACCTCAACGATGCTTCGGTCCTCCACAACTTGAAGCAACGTTACTACGCCCAGCTTATCTACGTAAGGCTCCGTCCGAAACGGAGAGACTTTCTCGGTCTCCTCGTCGAGGACGAAGAGAGCTTTGTCTGATTGTATCTGTGACCATAAGAGTGTTCCTCTTCAATTTTGCGAGTCCGCTCGCTATTCTTTTGAACATTTTTTTTTTATGTGTTCCCTCTGTTTTGAAGAGCCAAGTCTCGTCGCTCAAAACGCTTGGACGCGTCCCGCGACGTTTCAGAGGCTCTTTCCTTTGTTCATCATCTACGACAAACAGCTCGTCAGGATGTATCATTTCTTCAAAAGGATGTCGTTATACAGCACGATGACGTGCCACGATGTCTCTCCGCCTGGCTTTCTTTTATTATCGTTGAGCACTTTTCGTTCGTTCGATACGTCATCTCATTCGGGAAATGCATGATTTTGTCCCTTTTATTGTTTTTTTATGTTTAGTGTTTGAAAGTAAAGTAATAACGCTGCCTCAAAGTATCATAACGTGTCGCGCAGCGTCCTCTCTGAATTTTTTAAAATAAATTTTTATTGATTTACATCATTACCTTTCCCCAAATAAAAATCGATAGAATTTTGTCAATTTTTTCGTCTTCGGTTGTATTCGCACAAAACGTGCGAGCGATCTTTTTATATTGCCTCGACCTGTGTTTATTTCTTTTTGCAAATGTCACGTATACATATTGTGTGTAACTGAGTGAGTGCGTTGCAGGATCCATATGCTCACACAAAGTGGAAATCCAGACAAATCTCGTTTCGAGACACGAGTCGCATCTACCGCAAAGAAAAAAATCTTGGTGTTTCTATTTTTATTTTGATTATATTTATATTTTTCATTGCCATCGTTGATATTGCTGAATTTATTCGTCAAATTTATAAGTAGTCATATGACTAAACTTTACTATTTAAACTTTCTTTGGACAAAATGTGAATTTTATAAATTTGTTTAATTTTGATTTAATTAGTTTTCTTAGCGTAAAGATTGATTTTGACAATTCGACACTATCAACGACATATTTTAATTCTAGATTTCGGCTATCTGAAAATCGAGTAAAATTTATTGATCTTGTGTGTATGCTATGCATAAAATTATACGTAACGTGAAAAGAAATAATTAATAATTTCTTAAACATTACATAGTTACATATGGTTTTTCTCTAATGTGAGAAACAAAAAATAACCGAAGATTTTGCCAATATTTTATGTCATTTTTTCAATATTCTATTTTTTTTCGGATAGCTGCAATTGATTGAAATATTGTTTTTTGCACGTGATATACGAGTGAAACAGATGATACGCTCGGGAGATGATCTTCGTTCTGGTGAACCGCAAAGACCGGCCATAGAACGTTGCTCGAAATTCTGATTCGTTCGCCGGATTGCGTCGATCGCTGTTTGAATGATCGTCAATATCTTTGCAGACTTACTCTGGCCTGTTCTGCGTGGCTATCAATCCCTACAAAAGATTTCCCGTATACACTCACAGATGCGCCAAATTGTACCGTGGTAAGAGGCGTAGCGAGGTGCCGCCGCACATTTTCGCCATCTCTGACGGAGCCTACGTCAACATGCTCACCAGTGCGTAAAAAAAAATCTTATCATCGTGGAAACGATCAGTTGCAAATACGTTGATCATCCCTTGTCATTTGCGATTTCCGCTCCGCAGACAGCGAGAACCAGTCTATGCTTATCACCGGTGAGTCTGGTGCCGGAAAGACCGAGAACACGAAGAAGGTAATTGCGTACTTCGCCACCGTCGGTGCCTCGACCAAGAAGGAAGAGTCAGCAGCCAGTCAGAAGAAGGGCTCTCTGGAAGACCAGGTCGTCCAGACTAATCCCGTACTGGAGGCCTTTGGTAACGCCAAGACCGTCCGTAACGACAACTCTTCTCGCTTCGTGAGTGGCTCTTCTTATTTCGATATTAATCCGATAGAAAACGTCTCCAACGAGACAAAATAACAAATACCATATAAATGACACCACAGCGCAATTAATAACAATTGTTAGTATCTTAACCGGTTAACTGGCATGGCTATTCATGCCCGAACTGGCAACATCGAAAATTTAAGTGAATTCCACAAGATGTGGTATATAAGGGTTTTTTGAGTCGTTGAATCGATTCCGGGGATTATTTTTTTGATCTGACACTCCCCAACCCCTAAAAAATAGAATTTAGGG